>RPOG01003996.1:24704-51857 GCA_008086565.1 Thalassoma bifasciatum | reverse complement strand
GGGAAATATAACATCAGCGAGGATGATTACCGCAAACTGGAGACCATCATCATGGAGGCTGAGCCCCACAGAGCCGGGGTGCAGTGGAAATTCGCGGGGTCATTTTACTTTGCCATCACGGTTATCACAACCATAGGTGAGTTTTAACCTCTTCTTGTGCGTCTCAGTCTCTGAAACTGGCTTTCACGAGCCACTATCAACACCACAGCTGCGTCTTAGTTTCTGTGAGCTCTTAATGATGCGCAACAGGGCACGAGTTAACAATTCCAAGCAGTGAAACGGCTTGAACAGAGCTTTTACAAACAACCCAACCTGATCACAGACATTTAATTTTGTACCACAGGTGCTCAGATAAAGTTGAAGCAACATGTTGCAGAACTCGCTCTCCGTGCTGAGTGCATGCAGCTGTGTGCCACCACTGTTATTCAGCACCAGGATGTTTTGATTTGCACTTTATTTCTACAGGGATATTAGCCATTAGAGGATGACGTGGTGAGCTCAGAGGAAAGGTAAACATGTGCAGCGTCTGGTGCAGCTACAACAAATATCACTGAACTTTGACGGTGCGTCATAAACGCGCAGCTCAAAGTCAGGCTGGCTGTCACACACAGATCAGAGTGGATGTGATGGAGCAGTGTGTTGTGGTGCTGAAAGGACAGCTCCTCTCAGTTCAGCCTCTGAGAGCTGACGTCACTTTTACAGATCCTTGTGCACTTTTTACCTTAATTTATTTATAGCTCTGAAAATTTAACTTCACTCAAATCCAGACGCATCTTCAGGCACCACCATGTGCTGTTTGCTCCATGTGCCATTTCTCCTTAACCTCACCACAACAGGTGATTCAGAGCTGGGAAGTAAAACTCTCCCTTCAGACTCCTTCATCCATTTTCCAGTGAATAATTTATGTCTCATAATCCCACCCTGGAGGCAACATTACTGACATCACTTTGATGCCACTTCTGATGATGCATTTGCGTCAGAAAGCTGATTTCATGCTGTGAAGAAGAGCGCTGAGTTTGTCTGGGTTTCTACTCCCTCATTCATCATTTCTCCTCATTTAACCAACCCAATACTCAATCATTTCAACGGGGTAAAGTGAATCAGTTTGAGAAAGTTAAACCTCTTTTCTTTTTTCCCAATCATTAAAAACAACAAATTTGAATGTGTTTTTGAATATGGAGACATGAACTTCCTCTATTCTGGGAGTCAGATAGTGTTGTTCACAGAGAGGACTTTTAGCTGGAGGAAACTAATGCACCAGGCCCTGTCCTCCTCCACTTTGCCAGGCAACGCTTAAAAAGAACGGCTGCACAGAGCACCGAAGGCGGATCCACTGTTGTTTCCAGGCTACTGCAACGAGAGCCATTGTAATATTCATGTTGTGTGAAGTGGTTACATCTCCTGCAGGCCCGTGTCTCTCCTGTAGGACACACGTTGCTTTTTATGCTCCAGTCTGTGGTGTCGGTTAGATTAGAGAGAGAAAGAAGTCTGGGGGACATGCAGATTTTCCCTGACAGAAGTGGGCAGACAGTTGTTCTGATTAAAGTTAAACAGGACAGATTTTCTCACTTTGGTGTAAATGTAATGATGAGGATTCAGCAGACTGCAGTTAACAGGAGGAGACAACATTTGTAGGGGGATGAATTACCATGCTGATTGCAAGAAATCGCTTTAACTTAAGCTTTATGTTACATATCCTCCAGAAGAAGTGAACACATTAAATAAATACAGACACCAAACAAACAAACAGAGCAAAGTGAAATCAGTCAAAGCTGATACTTTATCGTGATATAATACGACCACATTGTACCTCGGTTTAGTTTGCTGCTTGTATCTTGGTTGCAGAATTTCTAGCAAATGACTTCTAAGAGACAAAATCTGCAAGGAAACTTTTCAGATGTAAAACAATAACAGAACAACCAGTTGAAGTATTACACTGCCTGGCCAAAAAAAAAAGTCACCACCTGGATTTAACAAAGCAAATAGGTACAAGCCTCCTATTGGATAATTACTGCATGGGTGATTATCTTTTAGCTGGAAACAAGTTCTTTAACTCCAACTGATGCAGTGAGTAAATTCTCATCTCTTAAACAACCATAGAGACAGACACATCCTGTGGTCGTGGAAAAGATGTTAGTCTGTTTAAGAAGGGTCAAATCATTGAAATGCATCAAGCAGAGAAAACATATAAGTAGACTGATGCAGAAACTACTGAAATAAGGGTTAAGAACTGTCCAACGCATTTTAAAAAACTGGAAGGATGTTGGGTAACCATTGTCTTCCAAGAAAAAATGTGGTTGGAAAAACACCCTGAATGATAAAATAGAAGAAAAACAACAGTAGAACTCAGGGCTATGTTTAATAGCAAAAGTAAGAGCATTTCCACACGCACAATGCCAAGGGAACTCAAGGAGTTGGGATTGAACAGCTGTGTAGCTTTAAGAAAACCATTAATCAGTGAGGCTAACTGGAAAAAAGCGTAGTTTTCCAGGGAGCATAAAGATTGGACTCTGCAGGAATGAAAGAAGGTCATGTGGTCTGATGAGTCCAGATTTACCCTGTTCCAGAGTGATGGGCGCATCAGGGTAAGAAGAGAGGCAGGTGAAGTGATGCACCCATCATGCCTAATGCCTACTGGACAAGTCTGTGGGGGCAGTGCTATGATCTGGGGTTGCTTATCTAAGTTTATTGAAAGAATACCACAGTGAATGCGTGCTGTAATAAAAGCCAAATGTGGTCCAACAAAACACTAGAGTGTGTGACCTTTTGTTGGTGGCAACTTCTGTAATGCTGCACACATTACGTCATACATTTATCACATATGGGAGTAAAAATGCTGTAGCATCAGCACATTTTCTCTATTGTGGGTATAACACACAGACCAAAAGTATTACATCTAACAAAGCGATATAAACCCAAATACTATCATTAAACCTTGTGAACACAGAGCCTGATGCATCTTCCTTCTCTCTACATCAGAGCAACATTAAAGCCACTTTGAGGACTTTTAAAGCTTCATGAAACAGTCTCACTGATAAAAACTCAGCACAAGAATGAAGGAAATTTGTGTTTGGTAGATTATTTCTTTGTTTTAATAATTCTTCTTACAATTAGCCTTATCTTGCTGGAAAAGCTGTATTTTAAATGGTGCCAAATTTTGACAGGAGCATGTGTGGTCTGAGATTTGTGCCATTTGAAACTGAATTTGAATTATTAAAAGCATGATCTGGAATTCAATTTAATGTTCTGAAACTGAATTTAACTGCTTTGAAATTGTTTTTTCACCTACTTGAAAATTCAACTCTTGAATCCAAAAATGCAAAATTCAATTTCAGCTTAGTGTGGCAGGACTGTACCAGCATCTTTGTCTGTGAGGAAGAGTAACAGAGCACAGATTCATAGAAATCCTCTTCATGCCTGTGAAAACTCTTTTGCGTGCTCCTTGAGCATAATGAGCTGAGACAGCGCCATCTCTTCCATGTCTGAAGATCAGACATTACGCCTACAAGTGGCAACCTCTGGTCTGAAAATATGAGGAAATGCAGAAGTGCTAAAATCTGCTGTTGGTCCAGTGTCTGCTCGAGGCTGGATCCAGAAGTACAGCAAGTCACAAACACAGCAAAGCAAAAAAAGACATTTTCACAGCAGAAATAAACATGTACACAGCCTGGTACAAAAAACTATCTTCAGTCTAAGTCACTAATTTTACCAACAGCTCACATAGTACAGGAAGGGATTTTCTTTCCAACATGGCAGTTCAGAAGATTTTAAGATCATGAGCTCGCCCAATCAGGGGCACAGCTCAAGTGACTGACGGATGAACTACAGACTGCCCTGTTTCTAATATTTACGTCAAAACTCTGTTGCAGAAACAGAGTGGTGATGTCATTAAGACTACATCCATTTATTAAACGGTCTATGTTTGCTACCGAATTGTAAAACTGAATCTGAATTGTGTGAAGTGAAGCTGAATTTTGAGAAGACTAAGTTTAATTTCAGATCAGACATTTCAAATTCAGCTTCTCTTGGCACAAATCTCATCCCACAAACAGGAATTTGTGGGACGAGCAGCAGAGCTGAGTGTGTGGGCTGCCATATTCTTCCATTGACTCTAGTGTGGTGTTATAGAACAGTCCTCACAGAGAATTAAAAAAAAAAAAATATATATATATATATATATATATATATATATATATATATATATATATGGGTCATTGATTGCTAAGTCTTTTGAGAAGGCCAGTTTTAGTCTCAGTTTTTTGTTTTGTTTTTCCATACAAAAATTAAGGATATGTTTGGCCATTTTTCAAACATTTGCAATGCTTGTGTACACATGCACTGAAGCTAAAAAACACAGTTAAGGGGTTTAGGTGTTTTTAAAGTTGCAAGGACAGTGTCTTGAAAAAGTGTCATTTGAGATGACAATAATATGTCTCAACATTAATTGGATTAAATTGAGGCAATTATTTCTTAACATTACTAATAGTTCAACAAGTATCAGTAATAAAATGAACAAAGAAGTTCAGGCTTTTAGATTTGCAGATAAAATGTATTATTTACAGTTTTGTGGCGGTCGCCCCACGATACCCAAAAGTGGCAAGTACATTATAGTAGTTAAAAAATAGGTTTTTTTTTGAGATATAAGAAAGACTTGATAACGTGGCAGATGTTTCATTGGGTTCCTCAGATGTGTCTGGTTGATGAAATACTCTGTCCTAGAGGTGGTTACGAAATTCAAGTCCCAAAATTGTGTTTTCTTCATAGTCACCCCAGATGATATTTTATATAATGAACATTTTCAAATCACATTTGTGTGTATATGATGATGGAAAAATAAGTGCAAATGCTTCGTAATTTTGTAAGTGACTGCAGAGCATATTAGAAATTATGCCAGATAGAGCAATGGGTATATTTAATGTGATTTTAAATGGGTTGTTTAAATAGAGGTTGAGTCTGGACAGTTGCCCCATATGATGTTTTGACATTTTAGAAGCAGAAAAATGTCCAATAACTAAAATATCCAGAGAAGTTGGAGTGGTTTTGCAAATGGGGGAGGTATAAGAAATATTTTGTCTTTTTATAGAATTTGATTTTTTTTTCAATGGAAAAGCGTCAAAGCATCACATCATTGATCCATATATTCATCATAATCCATGCAGCTGCACTAAGTATGACTTAGTTCAATCAACCATTGTAGCTGAATGTCTCACACCTTTTTCTGGGTGGGGTCAAAGTAAGGATGACTTAAAGGGTCAACAACCAACAGGGTGCCCTAAACGCAGTACAATTGCAGTAGAGAATAAGTGTGGCTGGAAATATCTGGAAAAAGCCTTGATGATGCAGATTTTCCTCCTTCATAAGCAACACTTCAAAAGAAAATTGCCTGTACTCCTTCATGGATTAATTCAGCTTCTTTTTCAGAGTCCCTCATAATAATTTCCCTAACTTTGGTGTCATCTGCAGGAGTGTTTGAGGTTTCATGAGGGGCTCGGGGAGAAGGGAAATAGCGGCTTTTAGGTTTAGGCAAAGCATCTGTTGACAGTCACACCAGTGGGTCCCTGTCTCTTTAACCAGAGAGTTTCTGTAAAGAACAATGTTATAAAACCTCCACCATGTTCGAATGTCTACCCATCTACGTCCTGTCTGGTCGTGTTTTGGCCGCGGAGATGTATTTGGCACTAAGCGAGATGATTTGAAGTTTAGGAAAGATAGAATTTTTTGGTTTCTCAGAGCATGAAATGAAGACAATTACAGAAAAGTGTCTTCATGTCAGTTTGATATTTTTTCGTCATTTGCCAAACTCATAAGACAGAGCAGTTTCATCTCGCACTCTGAGGAGTTTCAATCCCAAAGTTAATATTATTTTCAGGTAATATTTGACCCAACTATCAGAGTCTTCAGGCAATGCAGTTCTGATTTAAGTTCCCTGAGAGATTGTGTTAAAAAAAAAACACTCAGTAGAGAGAATAAGATTTACGACCTCATGCTCTCAGCTCCTAATGCTCAAAAGAGAACTGTCTTTTAAAAATAATGAAACTACATTTATTTTCTGCACTCCTCAATTCACTTCCAAATGATAATTTCAAACCCCAAAAGCAGGAGAAGTGAAAGTACCTTTGTGCAAAATGAAACTCTGCTGCAGAGATAAGGACACGATTTGGACTGTGTCAACTACGAGCTGTTAGTAGAAAGTAATTAACTTTAGTGTCATCATGTGGGAGAGGAAAACTGGTACAAAGATGGCTGTTAGGATAAAGTATGTGTCACCACACACTCGCTGTGTGCGCACATAAAGAGCGGGAGTATTGTTACAATACAGCTCAGCATGGTGCTTTGATAACAACAACAACAACAACAACAACAACAACAACCTCTACATCTGCTCAGAGAAACAAACACACTGGTCATCTGCTCAGGACTCATCTGAAGAGCTTCGTTTGAGTCACAGTTTTACTACACTTATGTCAACAAGTGTGACAAAAATCTGTCTTCATGCATTTATATTTAACAAATGTTTGAACCTGTTAAAGGGTAAAACCTTGTCCTGCTTTGGAGAGGCTGATTTGATAAACTAGAAATTATTCTGTGGGATTTTGTAATTAGCCTTTGTGATGGTGGATTCATTGGTACATTTTGTTAAGAAACAGTACTTAGTATTATTTCCTGCTATTTCATAACCATGTATGCACTTATTAAAGAGGGGGTATTTTGCTTTTTCTTTCATCTTTTTTTTGTCCTTCTGGTGCCCCTGTAGTATCTTTATGTGAATTTCAGCTAAAAAAAAACTTAAATTAAACTCTCACTGGTGTATTAGAACAGTATTTTTAAAATTGTGGTTCTGGGACTACAAGTGGTCCGCATTCACCCCCTGGTTGTGAGTGAGGTATGTTTTTTTTTTGGAACAATAATCTGCTGGGGCCCACATGTTGCCTTGAACCCCCCCCTCCTATTGAAAAACATTTGCAGCCTGCATGATGCGATTTATAATACATCATTTTGCTAGCTAAACTGGTATCCTTGGGGCTGGTGCTACGTAAGGTTTTTTTTTTGTGGGGGGGGGGGGTCCTTGGTTTGAAACAATTTGAAGAACACTGCTTTAGAAAACACTATTTCAGCCTCTGTCCAAAACACTTTATTTTAAGCTGCTGTCTCTTTAAGACTTCCCACTCCACAACCCCCTCCCTTCTGATTGGCCAGCACTCTGGAAGTCTGTAAACCACTCCTTGGTTTGTGTGTACATGCTACGGCTTCCCAACATGTAATGAACCACTTAGTCAACCCTTATGTGATGACCTTATCATTATGGAAAGTCTCATGAAGATCTGTTACTATTTTTAGATCGGACCATTTTGATCAATATAAAGACAGATTCAGGGATTTCTACAACATATGAATACATACAAGTTTGAAAATCTGCACACTTTTAGTCTAAACATCCCAAATTGTTACTTCATAGCTATGTTTGAAATGTTGAAAAGCACAATACTCCCTCTTTAAAATGAAAGTGAATGCATTATCTGCCAGTTAACCCAACACATAAAAAAGCAGCAAGTCAATAACCCTTGCAGGGCAGTGAAAGTAGGTTCTGGAAATATGGGCAAATATTTTAAGAGGAAATGAAAATTTGTCTTTAGGCTTGAATTTTTAAGAAGTTATATGACTTTGAGTGGAGCTGGTAGAAACAACACTGAGCGTAACATTGTAAAACATTTTCTTTGAGCAGGTCAGGTTTAATAAAAGCAATGTCAACAGTAATCTAAGATGTAAGTGTGAAAAAGTTTATGAAGCTATTCCTCAGATTGTTTTGTCATATAACAAATACTAAATTTATTTTACAGCTGTTAAGGTGTTCAGACAAAGTGAGACGACCTGAGAAAATTCATCGTTCTCTGACTGTTCAGCTTCTCCTTTTGAATGTTATTAAGCCTGAATCAATAATAGGAGGATGTGTTTTACGTAAAACAAAGTGGTGATGATAAAACCAGTGTGTCAGGTGAGGCAAAACAGCAGGACAAATTGTAAAGAACAGAGAGTAGAGAAACAAAATGTCAGCCTGCTTTTAGACTGACTCAGTAATACGAGTGCATAAAGAGTAAATGTCAGTCATGCAGACAGAAATGCAGATTTTTCAGGAAGCTGGAGCAGTAGTAGTTGTAGTGTGCAAAGACCAAACCGTGCACTTTAAATCACATCCTGATTCGCCCACACGAGAACAGCTGGAGGCCGAACCTGAGTGTGTTTCATTCACATTACCTCTGATGAGCTGCACTTTTACAGAACATCTGGAGCTGACTATGATCACACTCATCATCACCGTGGTTATCATCATCATACCTCCATAAAACATGCCAACAGGGGATGAAAATGTCTGGTGCTGAAACTGACGCTCAGCTGTGCACTTTTAACACCCAGCTGTCTGAGGAAGGCCCCCCCCTTACCCCACCCCCACAACCACACAGACTGCACGAAAATTGACGCTTAGTGATGACATCATGCGGCGAATGCACAGTGTTTCAACCACGACTAACGCCCAGAGGAAGAAAGCCTCCGCAGCATGCAGTAAGCCCTCTCACAGTGGAAATGTCTGCGTTGCTTGGAGACCAAAGATGGTTTTATAGGTGAAAGTCTGACACATTTCTGGAAATAACCTAAACATAAAGTTCACTGGGAGGATAGACAATTTACTGTTCTATAATGATGACATCTTCAGACTAACGTTTAAAGTTTTTATTTTTATTTTCCAAGATCATTTTCAAGAAAATATACAATACAAAAACGATCACATGAACCTTTAAAGAGGGGGTATTCTGCATTTCCCATTTTTTCAACATGATTATTAAAGTAACAATGCTGGATGTTCAGACTAAACATGGATTTTCAGACCGCTACATATTAAAATATAGTTGAAATCCTTGAATCTGTTTGTAAAATAATCCAAACGCTCCAGTCTACAAATAGCACAAGATTTTCACGAGACGTGCCATAATGATGAGGTCATCACAGGGTCTCCCAACTGGTTCATGACACATTGGAGGGGTGGACCTCAAACGCCAAGGTCTGCCTAAGACATGCCTCCAGAGAGCTGGCCAATCAAAGGGAAGGAGTTTATGGAGTTGGAGCCCCTTAAAGAGACGGCAGCTAAAACAGTGTTTCAAACAAAGGTTGAAATAGGGGATTTCTAGAACACTGGTGCGAGGAAAAATTGGATCTTTTTTTAGCTTTGAATGATGAAAAAATACTACGGGACACCAAAGGGACAAAATAAAGACCAGAACAAAAGGACCATACCCCCTCTTTAACCTTTGTATGCCCTCTGGATGCCTGTTGAGGGGGTGGAGCTGTGGGCAGACCTTGGTGTTTGAGGTCCTACAACATGTCATGAACCAGTGAGGAGATCTTGATGTGATGACCTCATCATTTCAGTGATTCTCCTGAGGCTCGGGTATTCGTAGAACTGACCATTTTGACGCAGACTGATTTGGATATGTAGAGGTTTGAAAATCTGTGCTCTCTTTGTCTGGACATCCAGACTGGTTAGTTAAGGTCCATTTTTTATGTATTGAAAATCTAAAAAGCCTTGCTTTAATTGAAAGCGGATGCATTATCTGACAATTTAACTAAAATGAAGCCAGCAACTAAAATACATTTTCAAACAGACACTAATACAAAAGGTTTTCTAAAATATCAGGGTGGGAAACAGGGATTTTTTTTTAGCTGTTAATTGTGTAAAGCTACTAAAGGGGCACCATGGGGATAAAATAAGGACTAAAACAAGACTAAATGATGATGATACCCCTTCTTTAACCATTGTATCCAAAACTGACAACTTGCATGTTTATTACGCAATTGACCAAAAATGTTGTGTCAACACACTGAAGAAAATCTACATTGAGCAGGATGCAGTGAAACATATTTTCACATTTTAAACATAATGAAGCAAGACCTGTTCTTTATGTTATTGCCCTAAAACTAGCAACACCATTTGTTAACCCTTAAATAATCAACTCCTGTCAGGTGACAGTTTCATGTGTCATGGAATAAGGACATAGTTTTCCAGGCGTTTTTCTATGACCAGAAATTTGATTTCTAGGTTTTCCAGGATGTGTGGCAACCAAATAGTTTGATTAATACGAGAAAATAGGCCTCTAACATAAAGTTGAAATTTTCATTAAAATATCTGAAAAACTAGAAACAGAGACAAATGAAATCTTAACTCAGGGAGCAGCATCAGTGCAGAAATAAGATTGCAGCCAAACTCTACCAGCTCTTTTTAATCAAAAACATATTTACTCCCTGATAACTTAAAAAAAATGTATCGCTTGAATTTAAACTGTTAATTTTAGATTCTAAAGTCTAGAAGAGAATTTATCTCTTTTAAATCAGAAAATATCTCTTTTTTGGATTCTGTGGATTTCTGACTTTCCCAAAGTCACAGCTGCTATTCTGACAGTGTTAACCTCTCTCCGCCCCACTTTGTTTGTTTTTTTTTCCCTCCCGGCGCCTAAACTCCACAGTTCAGATGAGTCAGTGTATGATTTTTTTTTTTTTCTAAAGCAGGGTGAACTGCTTCAGTTGTGCTTCAGAAGAGAGTACCGTCCTCACAGATAAATGAATCACCTGTTCTCTTTATAGGACCCGTTTTGTGAGGATGAGTCAGATGCTGTGTCTTTGTTGGAGCTATTGTGTCAGTCACAGTTTCCATTACGCTGCAGGCTTCTGCCACTTACAGCACGTCTCTCTGCAGGATTTCTTCAGTCAACCTCACCAAAAGAGAGAGCCACAACAATGAAATAAAACCATTAAGGCACCTAATGAATGAAATAAATAACAACAACTGGTCAACTTTAGCACAGTAAATCATCTATTGAGCTAAATAAAAAGAATTTTAACTTAAATTGATGTTGTGCTTGACTTGTATGTCTGAAAACAAGTAGCTGTAAATCTCTGAAAAACCTCCACACACACTGCACCCCCAGGGAAGGATTCCATGTAGGTATAGATGAAAAAAACCCCAACAATGATTAAAGCTGCAATAAGCAATAAAAGGTCCTTGCCTTCATGCACCTGTTGGGGCATGTTGCAGCCGCTGCATATGCAACAAGATGAGCCTGAGTAAAAACTCATGCATGTTGATGAGATCTGGCCCTTACAGCAAGCATACATGGGTAATTTAAATATAAAGTACATTGCAGCACTGATTAAGACTACTAGGTATGGTTGTAGCTTTTATACATTTATTTCATCTTCTCATGCTGTATCTAGTTTTAGATATTTATTTCTATTTTAGTTTATTTTTTTCACTTTTACATGCAAAATCTTAAATTTTTCACATTTTTTATTTTTTCTTGTTTATACTCTGCTTTGTTTTAGTTATTTGAACAAACAGACAAAGACAAATTTCTTGTAATGTGAGAACTACTAGGCAATAAGTCTGATTCTGATCCTCAGTAATGCAAGTAAAAGATCATTAGTGGCTTTGCTGTTATCATCCTCTTTATTTATTTATTCACAGTTTTAAATCACTTATGCTGTTTTCATCTTTTTTACTGTTTCTATTTACTTCTTACTCCCTCTTACCTGTGGTCCTCATAGTCTCTGCATAGGGTATTTGATTCTTGGCCTGGATTCTCTTCACCTCCTGTTTGTTTGTTTGTTTGTTTGTTTTTTATTGTTAATTCAATGTTGTTCCTTTGTCTATGTCTTTTATTCATTGTTTGTTTGTTATTTTTTATTGTGGGCCTCCGCTGTCAAGCACTTTGTAAACTAATGTTTTTAAAGGTGCTATATAAATAAAGTTATTACTGTTATAACTGTTTCTTTGATCAGCTAACTACAATTATTTAACTTACTGCAATTGCACTTTGATATTTAGATTAACTTGTCTGACACCACAAGAAGTTTACAAAAGTAATGGTATGTGTGTAAGACAATTACACACTGAGTTTACAGCTTTGGGTAGGGGGGTGGTGACCCTGTGTGTGTGTGTGTGTGTTTGTTTCTAAAAAAGGTTATGGCCATGAATATGAAGTAATCTATTCCGACATGTTGCACTCACAGAATTATTTTAATTTAAATATTTTATTGTCATAGCTCCTTTAACAATGTAAATGTCCCTTTTAAAAAAATCAAAAGTTGATCTTTTTTTTTTTAAATCTTGGAATGAAACTGCTTTAAATGTATTAGATTGAGTGATGCATATTTACATGAGCATTTTAAGCATTTTTATCCTAAAAGCAATGGTGCGTGTATGTCTTTTTGAATGATTGCATTGGGGCGGAACTCTGCCATGAGACATGCAGAGCTGAGAGTTGTCAACACACTATTAGGAGAGAAACAACAACATGATGCTGTGTGAATGACATGAACAATATTGGCTTGGGGGATGGGTTTTTATAATGATGGGACCTAATTTTGTCGCATGTTTTGAAGCACGTTTAGAGCATGCATTTTGGGATTAAGGCAGCAGAAAGAAAGGATTAACACCAGGGTTTGAGGAAAGCCCTCAGTGTATGTGTGTTGGGTTTAGGGTATGGACTATTTCTGAGGGTCTCTTTATATACAATCCAGGAGCTCAGTGGTTTACCTCTCTCTTCACACAGGCCAAAGGCTGCTGAAAGCTGCACTTTGCCTCTGCTCATCTGTCACCCTGCAGTGAAAACACACCCTGTAATCCTGACAGGGATTGTTTGGTGGAGTCCTGGAGATGTGAAGCATGCAGACACTGATTGTTGTGTGTATATAGGTGTGTGTATAGGTGCGTGAAGATGAGGGCAGTGGGCTGGAGGGTGGGTCAGTTGAAGGGATCACACAGATTGCTCATATCTATGTAACATCTTGACAAGGGCTGATTGTGGAGCTCTGTGTCCCATGCCGCTTGGACAATTTTCTCCTCAGCTTTTCCTGGCGTGCAGCACAGCTCCTTCATTTCCACAGAAAACAGTCTCCAGCTCTGTGGTGTTCTTTGTTCAGGCTTATCTCTTCAACATGAAAAAGAACAACCACCAGGAAGGTCACTGAAGGAAGCTCACTCATCTGAATTTTCTTGATGACACTCAGATTTCCCTTTTGCTTAAAATGGATTATGTAAATCTGTAAAACATCAAGGACAGAGGATTTCATGACTTATTTTCTCAAGCTGCAGTCAATGAAGTGTGTGAGCACATTTTAAATCCAGGTGATCTGCTCATTCATAATGCATGACAACAACTTCCAGAACAAGCGTGTAAAATTTAACTCGTGTTTTTGCACAGTTCTTGTAATAAAAGCAGAAGATATCTATAGAATTAGACGACAGCTTTAGAAAGGTCTTTTTGGTCATTTAGGCAAACGTTGAACAACTTTCATGGCACATTTCATTGACTTTTCCCAAATCCCAGCATCTGGTTTTTGCTCCAGTGCATCATTAAAACTTCCTTTGCGATATTATTGAGACATATTTTGCTCTGAGGCATTTGTACCAAAACATATGGTTATACTCCGAGGATTAGTTTGCAGAAGTTACAAAAACTCACTTGCAGTTCCCTGAGGTTTGAAGTGATGCAGCTGGTTTTGAGGGATTTGTCCCAAATTCAGAGAAAGTGAAATGAGTTGTGGAGAAGTGATTCAGTACTCAGGCCCTAACCGGAACTTTGTGTTGTGTTGTGGTTAATGATGTTGCGTGCAGCAAGTCGTGGTACTGTACAGTTTGTCTTGTCCTCACTGCCTTTTTTTGTCAAAGAGGAGCCACAGTAGCTCCAAATCATCGGCTGTACCATAAACTACTATTGTTAGCCTGGTTGCATTGGTGCCTCAGTCATATTACAGAGACTCTGGGTCAGCTGACCGTGCACTGCCCTTACACTGTAAAAAGGAAAAAGCCGTGTTAACTCAAAATTTCAATGCAACTGTATGAACTGGAATTTTGATTTTTGAGGCCAACCAAAAATCTTGAGCTCAAACCAACTAATACATTTTTTTGTCGGGATAACTAATTATTTATATGTAATTTCACTTAAAATTTTGAGTTCTACCAACCAAGAATCCCTGAAAATGAAAATACAGGTGGGATTTGAACCTCCAACCTCTAGATTGGTAGTCCATGACTTTACCACTGAGATACATCATCCCCCAATTGACCAATTATTAACTAATTAACTCTTTTTTTATTGTTGTATTTTTCAATACAACACACATGACACCCCCCCCATCTCCAATCCCCCCTTCCCCCACCCCCACTCCAAGTGACCAGACAGTGTCTGTGACTCAATAGCAAAAAGGATGGAAAGGTTAGAGGATAAAACAATGTTAAAAAACATAAAACAAGAGTTAACAAATGAATAAAAATCTAAAGAAACAATGATTATATGAAAATAAAAATAAAAAATGTAATGTTAAATGAATAAATGTTAATTAACATATAAGTCTTGCAAAAAAACAAAAACATGTATATAAAAGGAAATGATAATAATAAATTATATTCATAATAAAAGGATAAATCAGACCTATTTTAAAATAAGAAAATGGATAAGAAACTACAATGTTTCTCTCCTCTATAAATCTGTCACCATCAGTAAATGGTAGTGGTAGTAAACGGTAATACATACAGTTTTAATACAACAATCAAACAAAAATACTCTCCCTTACGGCGATAAAGTCTGCACAGACCAGGAGAGATGGTCGCACATGTGGGAAACAGAAAATCTAGATGATGATCCCTGTTGTCTTGAGCTGGAGTATTGTTTTCATACGACAGCATACTGTTGTTTTGTCAGTGATCAGTGTGAGATCATGTTTCTCATCGACTGCTTCAGAGAACGTATCATGTCTGTCTCTCTATGCCTCCAGCCACACACACACACACACACACACACACACACACACACACACACACACAAAGAAACATTGACTTTAATTGAGTGAATTCATTAACTAGTCCCATGTAAATGCATTAGGTTGGTTTAAAGCCATAATTTAAGAGCCAACTTATTTGAACATAATATTGTTAAAGTATTTGGATGGAACCAGTTGACATAATGAATTTAATTAAAGATATTTTTTAATTGCAGTGCACTAAAACGTGCCAGATTTAACAAGTGAATACTGATTTCAGTGCAGACATTTCCTCATTCATCCTGCTGTTCAAATATTTCAAGAACTTCCATTTTCAGGTCAAGTGCTAGGCAGGGCAATATGTAAACAAGAGGCAGAGGAAATTTCAGTCACACTGGAGAGACCATGGATTTGGGATACGGTGCAGATAGCAATTTTGTCTTTTACTTTTTGTGCCGATAAATGCAGACTTATACAAACAAGTAAGTTGAATAAAGAAAAGATATGGTAGGTTGTTTTTGTTTTACACCTACCAACTATGGCTGATAAGGAATAATATGAATCAGTTCAGGAAGAAAGATTTTGTTCCAACTGCTCTGATAGGTAGAATTATCACAGGTGTTAAAGGTGAAGTGAGGACAGATCTCTAGTTATTTTTATCATCAAGTTGAACACAAGCATTAATCACAGCTTTGAAAAACAGAAGGACCACATTCATCTTTTTAATTTCTTCAAAATAAAAGTCTTGTATGATGATTATTTATCCTGTTCACTCTTATTGTTTACACAATTAAAGCCAGACACTCTGTCTGCCTGACAGAAAGGAGCGTTAAACATCATTTATCTTCATTTCTATTCAGTCAAATTAAAGTGGATCATTCCAGATCATCAGGTTTCACATCAGAAAGATGAGACTCTGAAATCTTTGACCAGAATGATAAAACCAGTGCAGAGACAAACAAAGAAAGAGAAGATAGGGATAGTGTTTACAGTCTTAATAAGTCAGATTCCTGCATTCATGGGAAGTGTTGCATCGAAGAGTTACTTAAGAAAAATATCCACAAAGTTCTGCAGCTCTGTGCAAAGTTAACAACCATTTCACTTCCCAAATGCAGCTCATTCAGACTAATAATTAAATGAATAAACCCTCTGTGGTGTGTAATGTCACAGCCAGGTGTTTAAAGTTGAGCCTCAAACTGATCTAACTCCTGATTACGGAAATAGCAGTAATATCAGAGTAATATAAACAGACTTGTGTTGATATTTATTTATTTATTTTTTAGCTCATCTAGAGCTGAATTTTTATTTCTGAAAAGTTTGAACATAATAAATGTTATAAACACTGTTGTGCAGTGTCCATCAAGTCTCAGCAGAAAGTAAATATTTCACTCTGACTGTGCAGAGCTGTTAACCTCAGTGTGAATGAGGCTCATTCCAATGGAAAGAGGTTTTACTTGATGGGAATTACGGCTTTTTTTCTTTTGCCTCAGCTCTGAAACTGCTCTGAGTTTAGTATCATTTGTCCCCTCATACTTTAGCCTAACCTGGCAAAACTGAATAATTTGGCACCATTTTGCATTAAGAATTTTTATGAGAAGCCTCATAGTTGCCTCATTTTCTGCCTTTATTCTGTTACAAAAGCAGGTATTCTTGCTTCTTTTTTTCCCCGACATATTGATATAACTTTCTTTTTTGCAAAAAAAACAAGTGAGTGGAAGATACCGATCCTAATGCTGCTTTATTTGTGGAAGTCACTCGTACCTTTGTTTTCACAACGTGAACTACTGTCTCACCCGCTGAGTACCCCCCACCCTCTGCTATCACATATTGGTATGATCCTATAACCTCCCTTGTGATTGGCTGCATGGCTGACATGCTGTCATGCTGTCAATGAAAACAAAGGAAAAAAGTTGGTGACCAATCATTTCTTATTGGAGTCCACTCTCCTGAATCACTATGAAGTATTGCCTCTTAGAGCTGCATCTTTTCAGCAGGACACATCACCACTTTTATGTAAAAATAATGCACATTGACTGATTTTAATTCTTGAAAAAGAAGAAAACCTGTCGCACAGAGACGCTGTTTGCTCTGCAGCACAGTTTATGCAGCATTTAACCCTTTGCATGTGCAAAACAATGTAATTTTGGCTCATATATTAAAACTGAACCCAGTGTTCAGTCATGAAACTTCTACTGTTTAATAATCAAAGTTTGTTAATAACATAGCATCTCATTTAGACAGCATTACCAGTTTTAGATCCTTGATACATATTGATTCTTTTAAGCTACCAGCTAGATAACCAGTCACAAACTCTCCATACACTGTTCAAAAAAAAAACAACTGTAAAAAAACAGTAAAAGCACTGGCAGCAAAGTTTCCAAGCTGCTACCATAAAATTACAGTTATTTTCGGTAGTTTTGTTTTACACTGTTTCACTGTAATTTAATGGTATCCGTCTAGAAACTTTGCTGCTAGTGCTTGTACTAGTTTTTAACTGTTTTATTTTTATTTTTTTTCTTTACAGTGCAGGCTAATCTCTGTAATGTCATGGTGTAAAGTATTTATTTCAGAAAACAGTCAGATCAATCTGCAGAAATTTCCTGTTAAAATGCTATTTTTCCCACACTGTTAAAAAAACCCTTTAAAAAAACGGTAGCCAGTTTAAATTAACTGCATCAATGTTTTGTTGTAATAAATAACTGTAATTCATGGTGTGCTTCTTTTTTTAAGTTTAGAATGATTGGTTTTCTTTTTCTTTTTCATTTATTTCTAGTTTGATTTTTTTTTTCCCTACAGATCCATGACTGATGGGTGCTTTTGTTAAATTAAACTGAGGTTTTATTCCATATACATGATTCATTGGATTAATTTTTGCGCTGCAGAGTAACACCTCATTAACAGCTGTTTTTTCCTGCCTGCTGTTAGTGTGAAATACTGGATTTCCTTTTCCTATAGGCCTGGTGTTAATGTCTGAGTGCCGCTCATTGAGGAGTGAGTCGAGGCATTCACCCTCGTTGCTCTTTGTAGCCAGTAGATTATTTTCACTCTGCTGGAGTGTCCTACTGGGAGCTTGATGGAGGTCTCCACACAGATCGATGGAAATGGGTTCCTGTGGTGCTGATGCTCTCAGTGGGAGACCGTGGCTCTGATGCTGGCTGGTCTATTTTCTCTTCTCAGAGGGTAAACTGTGCACATGAGGTCCCTCGGCACTACAAAGTCTGGCCCTGTGGCTTAATCCTTGATAAGAAAAACAAATGTTGTTATTCCTCTGAGAGACTCTGGTGTCAAAGACTGTCTCACTGCTCTGATTTTAAGGGACTGTCCTGTGGTAAAATGTTTATCGGTCCATATAATTGTCATAAAAATACATTTAGACCTGCAAGAACTATTTTATCCAAGAAGTAAGTACATTTATTTCAAACCTTCATACAATATCTCTCACATTACAATTGACAACAATATTTAGACATGCATAGGTTTGAAAAGGGGATGGATGAAGCAACGCTTGTACAGTTCCAATCCCCCCACTCACCATCACAAAACACATATGGCGACGTATGGTATTAAAGGCATAGCAAAGCAATGGCTACAGAGCTACTTGACTAAGAGACCCCAGTTTGTACAGATTGACCAGTATAAATCAAAGCAAATTAAATGTGGTGTCCCCCAGGGGTCTATACTGGGGCCCACCCTCTTCATAATGTACATAAATGACATGTTAGAATATATTACTTAATTAAATTTGTGCTTTTGTGGATGACACACACATTATTTGCTCAGGAAACAACCTAGAGCAACTTTTAGAATGCTAGAAATCTCACTTGTATCCTTTTTTATATACAGTCTAAACTTGGTTATGAATGTGCTTTGACTGGTCTTAATGCTGGAAATCTGGGTTTTACCCCACTTTATACAGTTTTTAATAAGGTACTGAATGCACTTTGACAAGTCCTAATGCTAGAAATCTCACTTGTATCCTTTTTTATGCAGTCTAAACTAGGTACTGAATGTACTTTGACTGGCCTTAATGTACTTTGGCCGGCCTTAATGCTAGAAATCTGGGTTTCAACCGAATTTTTAAAGTCTAAACTTGGTCATGAATGTGCTTTGACTGGTCTTAATGCTGGAAATCTGGGTTTTAACCGACTCTATACAGTTTTTAATATGGTTATGAATGTACTTTGACTGGCCTTAATGCTAGAAATCTCACTTGTGTCCTTCTTTATGCAGTCTAAACTTTGTTATGAATGTGCTTTGACTGGTCTTAGTGCTTAAAATCTGTGTTCTAACCCACTTTATACAGTCCTTTATACAAAGGATGTTAACATACAACTATCTATTGAGAACATAATGATTGAAAGAGAGCAAAACAAAACATTTTTAGGGGTTGTGATGGATTAAAAAATCACCTGGAAACCCTGTATTAATTACCCAAGAACAAAAGTTGCAAAATGTGTTGGTGTTATGAGGAGAGCAAGCTATGCCCTCAACAATGCTCTACATTAGTGTGTTATCACAGGTAAGTGTTTGACGTCATCATTGAGGAGGTACTTTTGCCTCAAGGCCACAGTTTATAACATAATTAAATGCTGCAAATGGATTAAAAAAACAAAAACAACAACTCAGTCTTAGAGATCTGACAGAGCATCATGGTATATGTAGGACTCACTGTTGGAGTGCTAAGGAATCAAATTAAATCATAGATTTCACAAGGCGTCACTCGCTTATCAAAATGCCCCCTGGAGAGAAAGACAGATTTCCTACTGTGACATATCAAGATGAAATTACCAGAATAAACAATAAACATTATCTGAATTTAGTTGTAGTAAAGACAGCACTTTCCTAAGCAGATAGATAGAGAGATAAGTGTTGCAGGGGCTCTGTATGGCTCACAACTGCTCAAAAATTTCAGTTTACATCTCTCATTTTTCCTGCGGTAAAAGATAATATAGATACAGTCCATCCAGATACATATACACACATAAATTTCATTTTATTTAAGCACGTGGGGACCCATTTTAATTGAAGCCTATTACCAAAAGTTATAGAAACAACTGAAAACTTGGCTGTGTCAAGAATTTTTTTGGCCCATATAAAGACAAAATTATGAGAAAGAGCCAAAATTTGAGATAAAAAGACAAAATGATGAGATAGAAAAGTCAAATGCATATAAATTCATAATTCTGAGAAATTAGTCAAAATTCTGACACAAAAAGTCAAAAAATCTCAACAAAGCCAGTTTTCAGTTTTATATTCCTAACTGGTGGTAAAGGGCTTTCATAAATTATTTCTGTTTCCATAAATTTCCATTTCGAAAAATAAAGGAGTGTTTAAAATAAATATATGCAGTTTGAAGCTACTTTGTTGTTTTTGAGGATCTTTGGGTATTTTTGCATGATCCTCAAGAGGCTGAGTAGGGGGTCCTCTATTGGGGTTTTTAGAATATGGTCACATTAAGGAGCCAAAGGAGTGGCTTCAGGATGACTCTGAATGTCCTTGAGGGGCCCAGACTGAGCCCAGACTTCAATCTAATCAAACATCTCTGTAGAAATCTGAAAATGGACAGATGCTGTCCCATCCAACCTGATGGAGCTTGAGAAGTGCAAAGGAGAATGGACCAAACTGCACAAAAATAGGTGTGACAAGCATGTGGCATAGTATTCAAGATGACTTGGTGCATGAACGAAATACTGAGCAAAGGCTGTGAATGCTTATGTACATGTGATGTCGAATAGATTGTAATTTAACAAAATATAAAGTCTTTGCTGCTCTTCCATTGAATTAATGATGGAAGTTGTTGTTTCCAGAGCTCTTTTTGCCTACCAGGCTTATACACTGGTTAAATAAGTGAAAACTCTACATAGAATTGTTTAAACCCTTAAACTACCTCCTTGATTAAGTGGTTTAGCACATTTTGAGTTACTATATTTCAGTGAGAGGAGTCCCTAACTTGACTCAAACTGATTTAACCATCTCAATTACTTGGTAGAAGTATGTGATGGATCTTGAGCCTCAAAATTTTTATTTATTTATTTATTTATTTATTTATTTATTTATTTTTGTTGCACAACCATAGTTGAGTTATTGAGATGACATATTGATGGCATACAGATATGTCTTTGTTTTGCTCTTTGTTCTTTTAGTTTGTTTTTTTTTTTCATGCAAAATGAATGTTTTGCACAGAAGCATTCAATCACAGGTAAAAATGAATGTGAGACTTATTAGTTATCGAATTTTAGTCAAGATGAAAAATTTGCAAATGCAGTTTTTCCTTGTCTTGTTTAATATTTTCATTGGTTGAAAAAATATTGCTCAATATTTTGTGACATACGTCCAGAAATCAAAACTGATAAATGCCCTGGATATTTAGAAGAAATTAATTTGCAGTTCTGCCTAAAAGTTTACACCCCCTCCAGCAAAATTTTCTGATTTTTTTTGGGCCTTTTCTCAGAAAATATGAATGATAACACAAAAACATTTCTATCACTCATGGTTAGCGGTTGGGTGAAGACATTTATTATTTATTAACAAACAACTGTTTACTCTTTTGAAATCATAATGACAACAGAAACTTTAAAAATGACCCTGTTCATTTTTTTAAGTTCATTTTTGTGCATTTATCAGGACAAAACCACCAGAGTTGTGTAAACTTCTTAACAGGGTCATTTATGAAGTTTCTGTGGTCAATTATGATTAAAAAAAGAGATTGTTTTTTTTAAATAAATGTCTTCACCCAACCACCAACCATGAGTAACAGAAAGGATTTTGTGTTATCATTTATATTTTCTGAGAAAAGGCCAAAAAATCTGAAATTCTGCTGGGGGGTGTAAACTTTTGGGCACAACTGTATTTCTAAATTAGCATTTTATGTGACTTTTTCTACTATTTGTGGTATTTTATGGCATGTTATACCTTTGGGTAGAGGCAAATATTTTGAAAGCTAAAAGGTTTGCTGATAAAACAAACAAAAAAATGTGGATATTACTCACCTGTTGCAATGAGAGATGCAAGCAATAAGTGTTTCTGTTCCAAGTTTTCTTGGTGGGGTAGTTAAAGGGTTAAACCATCTCCTTCTCACTTGCTGTGTCGGCAGCATCGAGAAGAAGAGTCGCAATACTGGGCTGTCAGCGTTCTGTTGGTCAGTGTGTCGGTCAGCTGTTAAGTCCCTACTTCCCAAAGGACCACTCCCACTGAGTTTAATGACCCCTGAGCTCATGCTGGGGGCCCAATCTCAGGATCCTTCAACCATCATCACCTATCGTTGTCTGGCTACAAGAGGTGGGATACCCCTCTGGCGATGGATGCTAACTTTCAGTAATTCAAGAATAGCCAGAGGAAAAACGCCCAAAGCCAGAGTTTGCAAAGAATAGAAGGCAGACTGAGGTCAGAGCGTTCACGGGTTTGGCTCAAAGACACCCAGAAATGCTGACGTCAGTGGCTGCTATATTTCTCACAAACATCACTCAGAGCTCAACAAACTTTTCCTCTCTCTCATACTTCCATCATTCTCCTTACACTTCTCCATTTGTTTGTTTACACCCAGGACTCCTTCACGTCCGGGGGGCTCTGTGCTCTCATTAGTCAACGTCGCTGATGTGACAGCGCAAATTGAAGGAGGTAGAGAGAAAAATCAAACATGCTAGACTTTCTGTCAGGAGGTTGTGAGGCAGCCAAGACGCGGCCTTGATTGTCAATCACCGGGATACACCGCGCAGGATAAAACAATCTTTTCTCAGCGGTGACGGATCCAGACATCATCCTCCTGCTGGATTGAGCCATAATCATGCTTAAAATATAAAGTCTGACCTGAGCGTGAGTACACTCAGGGAAATCAAACACAGGTGTGGTAATGAGACAGAGGGTAATCAAGCTGAAGGGGAAGCGCACAAAGCAGGCACTTTACGGGCAGAAAAACGAAACAAGGAGAACCCAGAACAGGTTTGACTCGTGACCGGTGCAAACATTTCCTCCCTCACACTGTATGGCGGGAATTTTTGTTATGTAAGACATAATTAAGGGCTCAGCTGACTTGACTGACAGGTGGGAACACTGTCGCTGTTAGAAAGGCTAATGGCCCGCCTCAACTCCAGCTGTTTACTTCACCCCAGCTCAACCCAAAGCCAGAATGAGTCAGCGATTCCAATATGGCAGCTCTCATTGATAGCCTCGGAAGCTCCGCATCAGAAACCAATCAGCGATGTCACTTACACCTAATTTCCCCAGGCAGTGTGTGTGCCTTGATCTGTGCCCAGTCTGGTCTCTGCTTGTGTTTCTACAGGGAGCATGGTGAGTGGTTTATTTCCTTTCTGAGCCTTTTTCGGTTGGAGCTACGTGCCCAGGAACCATCAAGATAAATATAGATGATCCACCTGAACAGGAAATCAGGTGCATAAATATCATATCAAATCAGCTAAAATTCAAACACCATGTGCAGACTTAAAGAGGGGTATTGTGCTTTTTTTTTTTTTTTTTTTTTAAAGCTGTATGATTTACAGCTGAAAATTTCCCCTTTTTTTCCACACTTGTGTTGTAGAAATCTCTTCAGTTAGCCCCTGTCTGAAACCTTTCCTTTTAGCAGCTGTCTCTTTAAGGCACCCTTCTTTACAAACCCCTTCCCTCTGATTGGACAACCTTCAGAAGGCTTGTCAGTGGTGGAAAACAGTGTTTTGATAAATTTAAAGGCAGATTCAGGGATTTCTACAACAAACAAACATTGTCCTCTTGACCTAATAAACTAAATTCTCTTAAACTAATACCCTGAGTTGTATTTTCAACTTTTTCAGGAAACAAATAATCATAACCAAATAGAGTTCACTTTTGTGTTAGGCCACTAGAATACTGAGGTAAGAACGGCATTATCTTTTCAATTAGGATGTTGACCATTTACCAGAGATAGGGAGCATCCTGAAGAGCTGATATATGGCAAAAACACAAAAATATCTTTTTTTTCTACAAAAGTGACTTAGGCCATTAATTCAAGAGGGCAACAACATGTAAAAGTTTGAAAATCTGCACACGTTTTGCCTGAACATCCAGCATTGTTACTTTATATTCTTGTTTGAAATATTGGAAAGCAGAGTACCCCCTCTTTAATTTAAATTAAAGAGGGGTTATGAAACAGACATATTTATTCAAATTAAAAACAATATCACCAGCAAAAACAAAAATTCAATATTTTAAAATAATAGTTTCAATAGAAGAAGGAAAAAAAGACTCATAATCAGCCCTATGATTATTAGCAAGCCTCAAAAAGGTACTGTAACCTGTTGTATGTATGGTGGTGTTTGATACTGCCAATGTACAATATACAGATGCTTTATACACAAAAAGCAGCATGTTGAAATTAATCAAGAATGACATACCACCACTAAAACTAATTTTCTATTCATGAATGAAAGTAAATGACTAATTTTTAAATCAGAAAATAGTCATGTGCTTTAATTGAATGACTAAAAAGTCCCATGAGGCTGTGCTGAAAACTGTAGTGTAATGAAGAAGAAGCATAAGATAAAGAATTTATAGAACATAAATAAGAATACTAAAACATATACAAAATTTTCTTTTACAAATAGTGAATTTCTGCATTGGCATGGCTCAACTGTTGTAAATCCCACGGAGAGAAGTTTATCTGGACTGTGAAATGTTCATCCGTATCAGCCTTGATAAGCCACACGTCTCACCTGCAGCCAGAACCTTTATAGCTGCTGTCTCTTAATCTCCACCTTTGGGCAGAAAACGCATTTGTGAATCTTTCTCAGCTCCCTTCAAGTCAGTGTGAAACCAGGATCAGTACTTGTCAGTCATTTCCAAGCGCTATCTGCCTCCAAACAGCAAACAGCCCGAGGCTGAGGTAAGCAGCATCCACAGGGGTAGAAGGAGAGACGAACGTGTAACTAGAAAACTTACACGGCTGAGTACGTTCTGTGAAATTAAGCAGCATTTACTCAACTTGATGAGCTCCTGAGCTGTTCTCGTCTTTGGACTTCACCCACCGCTCTGTCCGTGGCACGCAGCCAGCGTTTGTTGAATGTCTTCTCATCTGTGTGAAAAGAGAAGCCATTACCATAGAGATGAATATGTTACAATGCCCACAGGCTGAGGAGAGGCTTCCTCTCACAGTTCTCAGAGTTTTTCAGAAGATTCAAGTGGCTGTGACTTTCTGTTCCACTCCAGCACGGAGGAAACAGAGTGGAGCAGCGAGCACAGGGGGCTCATCCAGGCTCAAGTGGACCAGTTTGAGAGGAGAGTGGGGTTTGTGAGCTAGTGCTTGATGAACCCAAGTGCCTCTTTGTAGTCAGAGGGGTCCGGGTCCAGGTGGCGTCCTTCTTAAGCTGCTGGCAGAGAGCAGAGTTGGCTGAACACTGAGGGTGAACATGGAGGAAGACTAGCTGTACAGATGGGGACAAGGAAGTGTTTTTAAGGATGTGTTTATAGTGTAACAAGCATGTTCATGTGACCCTGGAGCAAATCTGTGCTCGAATTGCAAAGCTGCTCATAAGTTTGGTTTTCAATGTTTATATTTCTTTCATGAGAAGTCAACATAAATATAGTAAAAGTAGGGCTGCACAATGTGGCTTAAAATCAACACCTTGATATTTTATGGCTATATCGCGATACACAATATATATCTGGATATTTGGTTTTCTCCTGTAAATAACTATATTAAATGATTTTACATATAATGTCCGTATAATGATTCAATCAGACCTTTGAGTCAGAATTATAAAATTTGCAGCCAAAGGGAAAAATCAAAATCAGGTTCAGTTTAAAAAACCTTTTATTCCAAAACACACATTACATAGCTACATATTTTTAATTCCAGCAAAATATTTTATTCAGATTAATTTATCTGCCTGAATGTATCACATGACCGTCTCAGTAGATTTCTAAAATTAAATCCATGAAGAAAACAAAAACAAAAACAAAAAAAACATTGAAAACAACATGACCTAAAACTAGGGATGACTTAATCTAACTATTATTTCCATAAATCAGCTACCTGTATATTGTTGTTGGTGCTAAAAAGACTCTGTTTGTGAGCTCTGTATCTGAACCTGGGCTCTCACTGTAGTTCTGCGATGTAATGAAAGTTTTACAAAATGCTCTTATTTTGAAGGACACACAGGTTCATAACAGGATGTTGGTTGTGTACAGAGAGTGACAGAAATGCAACTATGAAGAAAATTATATACGGACGTCTCAAAACATTGACCTGACAACTTATACTCGATGGTAGCGATATAGTCATTTTATACACCCCACATGCAACAACCCACAATATATGGAGTTTTTTCAATATATCCCCCAGCCCTAGAAAAGGAAAGTTTTAAATCTGCTCCTAAACTAGAGAGGGTGTCTGCCTCCCAGACCTCAATTTGTAAATGGTTCCAAAGAAGAGGAGCCTGATGGCTAAAGGCTCGACCTCCCATACTACTTTTTAGAGACTGTAGACATGACTGACAGGCCTGCATGTTGAGAGCACAGTGATCTAGACAGATAATCCGGCACTATGAGCTCTTTAAGATGGGTTAGCCTAATGCCATGAAGAGTTTTGAAAGTCAGAAGGAGAATTTTAAATTCTATTCTAGATTTTATAGTTAGCCAGTGATGAGATGTTAACACTGGAGGGGTGAGCTCTCTCCTCCTGGTTTAGTCAGTACCTGAGCCGCAGTGTTCTGAACCAACTGAAGTTTCCCAATAGACTTGTTAGAGCTGCCTGATAAAAAGAGAGTTACAGTAATCTAACCTGGAGGAAATAAAAGCAAGAACTTGTTTCTCTGCATCGCTCTGAGACAAAATGTGCCAGACTTTCCTGCTATGAAAAACGCAGTCATTGAGGTCTAATGGATGTTTATACTTGACTTTTCCAAATGTCTTGACTGTTGTGGACATCCTTGAATTATCTATAAACTGATCAACTTGATTCATAACATGGAGCAATGGGCCTCAAACACCAAGGTTTGCTCAGAATCCTACCCTCTTGGGGCTGACCAATCAGAGGGCAGGGGGCTTTTAGGAGCAAGGAGCCTTAAAGACACAGCAGCCAAAACAAAGAGTGTCAGAAAGAGGCTGAAATTAGTTTTTTTTTTTTTTTTTTTTTTTACAATAGTGGGATTCCTTTTTTTTTTTCTTTTAAACTTTAAATCATTTAAAGCGGGAAAGTAAAAAGCAAAACCCCTATTCAAATTAACAGTTTATCCAAATGTCCACCACCATACTCTGCCTTGCATGACTTGTGAATTTCTCAGCAGTCATTCAGAACCACTTCTATCAGAGACAACTGAATTATTACAGTGTCTTGTTACATTTGTGGTGTGATTCTCGGAGCTCCCTACTAATGTAGAA
>RPOG01003996.1:0-20166 GCA_008086565.1 Thalassoma bifasciatum | reverse complement strand
ATCGTAAACATGAAATATGATATGCAGCACATACTCACTTCCACGGTTGCTGCGGGCAAATTCATACAGGTGCTCCTTTTGTGCACAGCATCGTGATGAGTACAACTCCTTGTGTAAATACAGAGCTTAATAATGGAACAAAAGCATGATGCTACACAGAGGCGAAAGCTTTTAGTCCGCCCCGTTCGCCTGTCTCCAGCCTTGAGAGGCCATGTGACAAACGAGCTGTGGTGTGGAGCCAAGAGGCGACTCTGTGACCATTAGTGAAGGCTGCCTGTCTGCTGTGGGTCAACATAATCACAGACCTGCTGGGGCTCACATCCCCTGTCTCCATCTGCAGACATCATTCTGAGGTGACCCTCTGACGACAGTAAAACATATTCCTCTTACAAATCTGTTGGCAGAGAGGCGGCGGGGCACACCGGGGGCAAGTAGTGTCAGTTTCTCTCAGGTGATTTTTAGCGAGGAAAGCAGGAGGGCCTGTTGCTTAGCAGCACTCAGCGGCTGTATTTCCCAGCCTCATAATGTGAAGCCTAACTGGGGATAAAGACTGACACCTGGGACAGCTCAGAGTCCAGGCTGCAGGATGTGGAAGCAACATGTCTTTACATATCTGAGGACACTGTAATGATTATACATCAGGAGGGGAGTGATGACCACTCTGGGCTTCAGCTGCTGCAGAAAAGCTTCCAGTGTAATCTTCTCTATAGAGCTTTAATTGGCACTTTATAGAGAGCACATGGGGATTATGCTTTGAAGTTAATGACAGTTATCAACACAACGCAGAGATGATGCTATTACCGTGCCCTGGGTTTCCCCTCATTCTGCTTCATCTGGTTGAAAATAACTCGACAATTACTCATGCCTGGAGCAAAATTGGAGGAAGCTGTAACTCCTCGTCACGGCTGAAAAGATACAATATGGGATCAGTAATACTTCAGATTTTATTTCATTTCTTTATCCAAAAACTCTTTGTCACAGCCAGGCTTATAGCAGTTTACAATTATAAAGAGATACAAAAACAGGTTTCACAGCCACAGAGATGCAACATAAAGCACATTCAAAAATGGGACAAAGAGGAATTATGTAAAACTGTAACAGAAGGTATTCTGCTGTCCATACTTTGAACATGGACATAAAGAAACCTCACTGGATGCTCAGACTAAACATGTGCAGATTTTCAAACCTCTAAATTTTCATCTGCTGAAGAAATTCTTAAATCTGTCTATAAACTGATCAAGCTGTTCTGTTCTAAAATTAGGACAAAATTTACTCAAGACTTGCTGAAATGATGAGGTGATCACATGAAGATTCCTTAACTAAGAGGCCTCAACCATAAAGGTACCATATTTCTGCCACCTGACAGACTCCCAGAGAGCTGGTCAATCAGAGTGAAGGGGGTTCATGGAGCAGGGAGCCTTAAAGAGACAGCAGCTCAAACAAAGTGTTTGAGACAGTGGCTGAAATAAGAGTTTTCTAACCAGGCGGAGAAAAATATAGGGATTTTTTTTTAAAACTGTGGTTAATGTAAGGCTATTAAAAGAGCATGAGAGGGACTGAATAAAGACCAACACGAAAGAAGCACTCTATCCCCTCTTTAAGAGGAAAGTTTCTGTGAATTTTTACATGTATTCATTTGTACAATTAAAGCGAGCTGCTGAGTTTATGTGGTAGCTAGAGCTTTTGCAAGAATATAATTTTTTTGTCGTTTCCAAACTCAAATTTATATACATCATATACATTTATATATTTTTAGTATTATTTAAAAATCAACCTTCAACTGTCAACCTTGCTCCATAGAAAACAAAAGTTTTTTCATCAGACCTCTTCCTGCTCCACTTCTATTTTTAAGTTGCTAGAATGACCAAATGTGGAGCTAAACATCGGGCTGAGGGCAGCACTGTCTTTTTGACAATGGTAATGTTTACATTTTAAGACGTCTTCATTTTTCTGGAGTGTGCAATTAGTTTATTTTGGGTCTTGCATACCTGCACATTTTTGGCTTTATTTGCTTTGTATGTTAATAAAATGTTGAACTAATATCGGCTTTTAAAAGTTTTTGCTACAGATGCTTAAAAAACTGACAGTTTAAAAATAGTACAAAAATTGTGGCAATAATCAAGATCAGATGATATGAAGAACTACACAGTGATAATTTTTTTTGCCTTATCTCCCAGTCCTATGTTATGTACAAAAGATGCGGCTATAAGAGCCGACACCTCGTCGTGAATAAGAAGAGCTGACTCCAGTTGAGTAAGAGCCGTCTCTCAACTTTGTCCTTTCATCGTCCAGTTCACTTTGTTTTGATTGACAGCATGGCAGCCATTAGCCAATTACGTGTGAGGATACAGGATCACTTCATTATGTGAAAGCAAAGAAGGGGACATTCTGTAAGGTATGATGTCTCGTTCCCATCCAGTTGAGTGAAATAGACAGTGGTGAGGAGGAGAGTGGGTCATGTGATAAAAAATGTCAATATGACTGACACTCCCAAACAAAGCAGAATCTGGATTGGAACCTTTTGTCCATTTTTTTTCTTTTTCTGTGCATAAAAAAAGATCTATTAGGATTTTATACACAAATAAGAATGCCTGCTTTAGGAACAGAACAAATGCATAGAATGAGTCAATGATAAGGTCTCTCATAAAAGCTCTGACTGTAAGGGTTTATCAATACACAAGTCATTTTTGTTTACCTGGTTAGGTTAAAATATGCAAACAGTACAAAATAATTCTAAATTAGGAGCCAGCTGAAAGAGTCAGTGCTCCTGTGGAAGCTGAGCCAAAAGAACCAACTCTCTGAAAAGAGCTGAACTTCTCATCACTACTTCATACAGTCTCATTGCTGTAGATGCACGAAGCACGAAGCACGAAGCAGGTGTCCTCCAGTGAAATAGAAATAATTTCAAACCGCATTTCAAGCTGTTAAATCAGGCTTTAACTGTGTGCTGGAGCAGACTGGAAACTTGAGACTTCAGTGATGGAGCACGAATCCATGCAGCTCAGCCTCGTAATAGTCACTAAAGACCACGTCAGCGTGCTCTGAGCTGCACTAATTACTGCCCTTTACATTATCGACGGTGCATCGACACTTACCTCCAGTGTTGATCGTATAATTTTGCATTTCGGAGCAGCTGTTTCCTGAAAAAGCTTTGTCTTCTGATTGCTTCTGTCAAAGTAATCTGGCAGCTCTTCCCTTTCTGCTGAAACTCATTTAAGAAAGTGATGCAAAAGTCTATAAAGTGGATGACCTGTGAGAAAGGATGAGGGACTCCAGGAAGAACATAAATCATGTGGTTAGAGTTAAATAGTTATTAAAACACCCAAAAAATAAGCAAAGTGATATGATCACATACTGATTTTTGGCTAACACTGAGACACAAGTGAGATCACACAGAACTCTGTAGAAATGTGCAACATAAGCTTAGCTCAGAGAAACAGGTTGGGTTAGCCTACACCCCCCTGTGGATAAACACTCTCCTTCTGAGAAACACTAGTTCTTTTTAAGAAGACATTTTTCTACAGCACCAGTCTTCCTTTGTACCTTTTGGTACTTTGTTGTTCCAGTGTGTGACTTTACCTAGAGTTGGGAAAGTGTTAGCAAACAGTGCTTGATTCATATATAATCAGAGTTCTTCCTCTTTCTGAGTCCATAGTTCACACAGAGTTTGTTTCGCCTTTACATAACGTAACAGTTCTGTTTTGATCAGTCAATGAAAGAAGCTTGAACCACTGGTTTTATTGCAATATCTTATATGTTGGACCCTGAGCTGGTGGTGCAAAGTTCATATTTGCAGCTTTAAAACAATGCCAGTGGTGCAGAGCAGGGACATGTTTTCTTCTTTTCTACCCAATTAGATCAATGCAACTGATTTTCAGCAACACTTGATTCGACATTTCAGGCAGAATCGCAGACTCTCTCGTATCTTTTACAAATAATATGAGACTTGATATAAACAAGAGAACAGTTGCCATACTACCTGATCAACAATGTTATAGCTGGTACTGATTCTTTTTCCTGCTACCTGACTAGTTTCTGAGTCTGGTAACACTTTACAATACGGGTCCCTTAATAAACGTTAGTTAATGCATTATTAGGCATTAACTAACAGTTTAATAATGTGTTAATAATCATGATAATGCATTAGCTGACATTAGCTAACACATTTGTTGATACATTAATAAGCAGTTTCTTGGTGTACAATGCTCAGACTTAATTAACACATTATTAAGCATTAATAAAAATTACATAGTAAAAGCTCATCTGCATGCTCGTCGTCCTCATCGAGGTCTCCTCTTGACTGAAGTTCATCGTCTTAAAACTAACTTGAGTGGGCAAATGCTCACATTAGATGAGCGTCTGGCACTTTGGAGAGGTGTTGTCTTCATGGATGAATCCAGGCTTTCAATGTACAGGGCAGATGGCAGTCACCGTTTTTGGCTTCATGCGTAGGGTGACTGTGACACTAAAAGCCTAAAAAGATGCCACTCCACCTGGTCTATTGTAGATACTGCATAAATACCCCAAAATACCCAGAGATACTCAAAGAGAACAAAGTAGCTTAAAAAAAACCATACATTTATTGAACGTATTCCTTTTCTGTTGGAGGTGAACATGTTTCTATAACATAAACATTAATGATACCTCACAACATGCTTGTTAAAAAAGAAAAAGCCCATCATTCAAAACTATATTTCTCTTGTGCAAAAGTAACGCCTGTTTGAATAAACTCTTAGTTTGGAGCACAGTTGGCCGAATGGTGAGGGGGGTGCAAGTCTGTGAGGGGGGTGCGAGGCCGGCCTGTGTCCACTTTACTGCATGTCATTCCCCCACTCTTGCCCTGTTACCTATACTACTCTCTGTCCTCTCCTATCCAAATAAAGATGTAAAAAGCCAAAAAATAAAATAAAAATAAAAAAAACACTTAAGACAAAAATAATAATAAAAAAATCTTAGTTGAGTAAAAATATAGGTTGTAAAGTCTTGTTTTATTTAGACCAAGGTAAAAGTGTAAATGATGGCTCAACATCACTGAAAAAGGCAGTGAGAGGTCACATTTCTCATTTTTTCCCCCTTCAAAATCTTCCTTGTTTTTAAGGTTTTCTGGGTCTCCTGTACCTTTATTTGCAAATGGCAATATCTTTTTTTCTCAGCAGTTTGGAAGATATAAAGATAAGGAGCATGCCACACATGCACAGCTCAGATTACATGACTGATGGGCACCCAATAGCTGTCACTTTGGGCACTCATCACCTGTCCCATTTCCAGTATGGCTGCACCAGTCATTTTGCTTCAAAACTGGGCCTCAGAAACAGACGGGTGATCACTTGGAGACTATGTCCATCTATTATACAGTTTATGGACACCTAGTCATCATGGTCACTCTAGTCTTGTAGGTGAGCAGTTTGCTGATATCAGTGTTGTCAGTGGATTGGCCCAAGGTGGCAGTGGGATTATAGTATGGGCAGGTGTGTGTTGTGGACAACACAAACAGCTGCATGGTTTTGTTGATGTATTTTGAATGCACAGAGATACCATTGATAAGACCCTGAGGCCCATTGTTGTGCCATTCACCCATGACCATGACCTCATGTTGCAGCGCAGTAACTCATGGCCTCATGTTGAAATGATCTGTGCTCAATTCCAAGTTGTTGCATGGCCAACATACTCACCGGGCTTTTTAGGGATGCTCTTGCTGTATCCAGTCACTTGGCACATCCATTGAAGGAAAGAGCACCAACATCCCACAGGCTACAACCAATAACCTGAACAACCCTAAGCCAAAGAGATGTGTTTCATTGTGTGCGGCAAATGTTGGAAACACCATATACTGACTGGCTCTCTGACCTCCAATGCGGTAAAACTTCACATTTGAAATCATCCTTTTATTGTAGCCAGCCTTAAAGCGCACCTGTGTAATAATTCTGCTGTCTAATCAACATCTTGATATGCTGCACACACCTGTGAGGTGGGTGGATTATCTCAGCAATGGAGAAAGTTCTCACTAACACAGATTTTGATGAATTTGTGAACAGTACTTTGGAGCAACAGGCCTTTTGTGAACAGAGAAAAAGTCTTACATCTTTGAGTTCAGCTCATGACAAACAGGAGCAAATTCAATCAGCTGCATCACCACAAACAATCGTGTTGTAATTCAGTACAGCTCAAACAGAAGTGCTCCTGAAATATCTAAAAACTATTACAATTAAAGGTCACATAATCCTTTGAACTTGGATATAGCTGGAAAATAATAAACAGGAATCACTGTTTTCTATTTCACTTATAATCCGTTGCTCAGTGCATCTTGAGAACAGCTCACCCCTCTGACAGACAGGAACAACAACTTGGTTCAGAACTATGAGACTAATAGTAGGACTGTACATAAATCAGCATGTGTTTACCTCTGAGTGTTTAGTATTCATAACACCTTACCGGGCTCAGCACTTCCCATACAGCACTTCTGTCAGTATGATAAAGAAAACTGAAGAGACTTATTGCTGGTGTTGCCACTGCCTGCTTGAGTCTCCATAAGCCAGTGGAGCTCATAATACTGTGCTCTCTTTGCATTAGATCTTTGCACGTTTACAGTCTTTTACACAAATGTTTCAGGTGCAGTCATTTATTTTACTGGATTAAAGCCAAGAGTTATGCATGATAAACCAAAAGAGGGGGTGTGGTTGATCTGAATAACCACTTAACAGACTTGTAGATTAGCATAGACGCTACAACGCACTGTTTCCCATAAGGGCGTGAGAGTCGTAAATATTTATGAAATACTCTCATATGATAAATAACAGCCATGTCCCAATTAACCACTGGGTGTAGCAGTACATTTTGATAAATATCCGCCTGTTCCAAGTGAAAACATTGAGGTAATTTATACTGCTCAGCCAAAAAAAAAAAAAGTTGCAACCTGGATTCAACAAAGCAAACAGATACAAGCCTCATATTGGATGATTACTCCATGGGCTATTATCTTTCAGTAACTTCTCATTTCTTAAACAACCATGGAGAAAGACACATCCTGCGGTTGTGGAAAAGCAGAGAAAACATCAAAGGAGATTGATGCAGAAACTGCTAGAATTGTTTAAGAACTGTCCAATGTATGATTAAAAACTGGAAGGATGGTGGGGGAAACATCATCTTCCAGAAAGAAAAGTGGTAGAAAAAAATCCTGAATGGTCGTGATTGATGATAACTTAAACATTTGGCCAAACCAAATAGAAGAAAAAGAACAGTAGAACTCAGGAGTATGTTTAATAGTGAAAGTAAGAGCATTTCTACACGCACAATGCAAAGCTAATTCGTTGGGTTGGAATTGAACAGCTGTGTAGCTTTAAGAAAACCACTAATCAGTAAGATGACTCTGAAAAAAGGGAGCATAAAAACTGGGCTCTGGAGGAATAGAAGAAGGTCATGTGGTCTGATGGGTTCAGATTTACCTTATTCCAGAGTGATGGGCGCATCAGGGTAAGAAAGTGATTCACCCATCATGCCTAGTGCCTTATGTATGGTATGCTGAGCTGTACAATATGTATGGAAATAAATCTGGTGACATTGCAGAAGTTATCAAAACAATACCACAGCTAATGTCATCAAAGCTATAGCAAAATATCAGAATGTGTGACCTTTCTTTGGTGGCGACTTTTTTTTTTGGGCCAGGCAGTGTATTTAACAATACAAAGAAGATGTTGCCTCTGCCTCTGCATGATTTTTTTTAATATTATTCTTTTGCCCTTTTCAGGTTCACATGTGCTTTTGAAAAAAAAAGTAATGTCAGGTGGTCAGTCACATCAATCACATTGCTGCTTGTCGCCATGGTGCCGGTGCAGGGAAAAAAAAATGAAAGTACAACCTTAACTTTTCCCTGTCTGTTGTGGAATATGCTGATGAACACTCAACGGGGAGCAGCAGCTCAACACTTCTCTGTCGACCCCAAGAGAGTGAGAGATTGGCGAAAAGACAAAAACCCGCAGAAGATGCAGGAGATGTAGATGTGTTGCCCAGAAGGACACCAGGGAATTCACACACAAGCTGGTGAAGTTTGTGAAATTTTCTTCAAACATAGAAGAGAAAGTTATCAGGACGAAGAGGAGTGAAAGGATGGACGTGGATTTGGTTTGACAAGAAGCTGTTCTGTTAGTTGTCTTGTTTCACCATACTCCTACTCCTACGGTTGCTGCAGCTCTGTATTTTAGATCTATTTGTTAACATCTAGACCTGATTTTTCATCAGCTTTGTTGTTTTGTGGTACTTAGGTTGCCTTCCTCCCTATTTGTATTTAGACATTACTTGTTTTTCAGGTGCTGGATCCTTGGTTCGCTCATCTTTCATTTTCTTGATGAATTGTAGATTTGATTGACGTCCTTGGTCGTGTGAAGACTGAGTACTGTGGATATTCTGCTCTGGTCATTTTCTTGGTGAAGCTCTTGCCCACACTGAAGCAGCTGCCTCTGGTTTTGTCTCTGTCCAACTTCTCAGCACTGTCAGCTCCAGTTTGAGTCAGAGAGCGATAAAACTCCAGGTCATGATGTGTTGGTATGCCACTCAGGATCTCCCACTCAGCATCACAAATGCAAATGTCATCAAGTGATCGCTTTGGTCCTGGTTCTACCTCACACTCTACATGTCATGATCAGAGACTCTTTTCCAAGCATGGGTTTGATTCTCAGGGCTGTGAAGTTATCAGTGAGAGATGGTCTCTTTTAAACATCTCTCCAGAAGTGTGATTAATGATTGGTGCAGCACTCTACCCTGATTTTCTGATCATCAGTTTGTAGATAAAACTGTTGCACATGATGTAGTTTAATTTTTGAAACAGCTGTTGTAGTGCCTGGGTATGTGACTCCCTCTTTAATCCCAGATGTTTTGTATGTATTAATGTGGTTGAGTTCTTTATTTTATTTTATTTATTTTGTTGTTCTCTTAATATAGAAGCACAGTGGGACCCACCAGCTGTGCATGTTTGTATCCCGCTGTAAAAACGATTCATTTATTTCATTTTTCATTTCAACTTCAACATCATAACGAGCTTAAAATTATATTTTGCACTCTGCTTTACAAAGATACTCCTCTTTTATTGTGGTGTTAATCTTGATTCATTAATAGATTAAATAGCCAGTCTATAAATAGACTCCTGTAGTTCTTTACATCTTAGTTTGTGTTCATGCTATTTATATGCGCAACAGCTTCACTCTTGGTACTTTGTGTGTGTGTTTGTGTGCACAATCGCATACTGGAAACACCCTTAAATGATCAATTGCACTTGACTTAATGTCTCAAGATTATGATAAATTGAGCTTCTTAATGCGTGTGAGTGGTTGTGTTTGTGTGAGTGCACTGTGAATGTGGAGTTCCATTCCTGTGAGGTGTATTATAAACATGTCAAAAACAGAAATAAAAGGGTATGACTCCTGTTTTACAGCTGTACATCTTTAAATCAGGGCTGCCATAATCTACACCTTTTTTTTTTTTTTAAGAAATCAGTTTATGATTGTTAATTCATAGTTTTCCATGACATGCCCTCTATAGGTGATGAAGCTACAGCTGATGAACTTTGGGTGGTGGGAGGGGAGTTTGGAGTCGTGAAGTAAAAATGATGAAAATCATGTTGAAAACAATATTTCAGGCCCTTACAGTGATTTCCACTCTGTCTGTAACGCTGCCTCACAGCTATCTGAGTTTAGAGAGTCCCTAGATACTTTAGTTCTTTGAATGAATTATCTACATCAGAACAGTTATTCTTTTCTGGTGGGTCATGACCCAAAAGTGATTTACACACCTGTTTCAGTGGGTTGCAGGCCTTTAACAGGGATTTTTTAAATTCTGTGCTTTTATTTTGAGAGGGATTTTTTCATACAGAGTGCTGTCTGCTCACACTCCTTGGTGGTGATAATGCCCTGTGATGCTAACTGACACATGCTATTATGACCTACAGTTTGTTGTCATGTGGTAATTGCGCATAGCTCAGCATAAGTACAACAATGACGACATGGGACATTCAATAAAGTTGAGATGTTAAAAAATGTCCTCGATTTTGGTCATGGCTTCTCATCAGGGGGTGATGGTCAGTCCTTAAGCCAGACACTTGCTCAAATTCCAGTTTTTGCAGTGTAAAATCCGAACGAGTTCATGAACATTCGCTCACTGAACTCGTTCAGGAAAAACACTACAGCTCAGATTGAAGACACTTAGATGAAACAACAAATTTGGGAAAAATAATGAAACAGTAAACAACCCTGCCTGAAGTTTTTTAGTTTAATTTTAGTCAGAATTTTCCAAAATAACTTGGTGACCCCACACTAATCATCTCGTGACCCCACATGGGGTCCTGACCTTTACATTGAGAAACACTGCTCTAGCATGTCCTTTTCACACCCAGACATGTCGCTAACCCGCTGGAAATAAGACTAATTTTATTAGTTTGGTAGCTTTTAATAGTTTCTCCAGATTTTTTATTTTTTTATATTTATTGTTTTTTAGCATTACGCTACTTTTTCTGTGTTTTGTTGTCACTATGCAAACTTTAGGTTTAGAGTTAAAGGCTTCACATGATCCGCAAACCATTAAAATCTGTTTTATCAACATTTCCCTCAGCACCTTGACTTTTGGAGTTGGGTTTGAACAAAGAGTAAGTTTAATGTTTCACTAAAAGCGTCAGAAAACAGAAACTCTTTAGGACTCTTTTAGGTGGCTCTGGCTCAGAGGTGACGTGGGTGGCCCTCCCATTGGAAGCTCCACAGTTTGATCTCCACCTCCTCCTGTCAACATGTCACACAGACTACTGAAGCACACAAAAGAGTCATGAAAAACCAAATGCCAATCTAAAAAGAACCCCTGCTGTGCTGTGGCTTTCTCTCCCTGAGGGTTAATACAGCTTTCATTAATTATTTCACACATCAAAATAAATCGTACATTTCTGACCGGAGTAATAATCAAAACCAATCCCAGTGTTTGCTCACCTGCTGTGAACTCAAATGATATCTGCAGCACGCCGCTGACAGCTCCGCGTTTTGGCGTAAACTGTTTTTCTTCGTGTTCATCAGCGGAGCGTCTGTAGTCGCTCTCTCACAGTCTGAGATCAGTGACAGAGGACAGACACAAACATCCTTCAGAGGGGAGGCTTCAAAGACGGCTCACAGCGTGCGGTTCAAAACACAAAATTAGAAAAGCTGCCTCTCAAATGGAATACCAAATTATGATTTGCCTGGAAGGTAGAAGAAGTACAAGTCACCTTTGTTAATACACGTCTCTCCTGTGGCGTCTTTATCAGCCAAATTGCTGCGAGGCCGTATTGAGCCGCGAGCAGACGTGAAAAAGCAGAAGATTGAGGAGCGTTGCTTCAATGACTATCTGATAAGGTACGCTGTGACTTCATGTTGATTATAGGATTTCAGGTGATGGGTAGGTCCCCTCAGTGAGAGAGAGAGAGAGAGAGAGAGAGAGAGAGAGAGAGAGAAGGAGCCAGAGCAAGGACCAGAACCCTCTTTAACACTGACTGAGGCTCAGGTCCGTGACTGGTCCTGAAAATGTATGTAATGTATAAGTATCAAACACTCTGTGCACTTTTTGAAAATATTTCTACACTTTAAAGTACACTGGTGTCGTAGGAAGCCCCCATTTCAGTCTCTGTCTGCCACCCCTTTTTTTGGTTCCTGTCTCTTTAAAGCTCCCACTCTACAAACCCCCTTACCTCTAATTGGCCAGCTTTCTGGAGACTTGTTGAAGGCAAAGCTATGGGCAGACCTTGATGTTTAAGGCCCATCCCCTTCATGTCATAAACCAGTTAGGGGATCCTTATGAGACGACCTCAACATTTCAACATGATTCCATGAAGATATTGGGTTTTTTTTAAATTTTTTAAAGGGAGTGTTTTGATTGGTTTACAGACATATGCAGGGATTTCTACAACGTGGATATGTAGAGGTCTGGAAATCAGCACACGTTTTGTCTGAACATCCAGTATTGTTACTTTATATCAATGTTTAAAACATGGGAAAGCAGAATACCCCCCTCTTTAAACATATTTAATGAACACCCGACCACTGATTTGTCACCCTGAATGAAGAAATGGGTTCAGTGATTTGTTGATTTTTTTGTTTAACTGACCTTTTATCTGACTTCACTCAGTAACTTTATCTTGAAGACACTTATTTTTTCCTATGAACTCTTGCTGGAGTGCCAAAGATACCCCCTCTTTAAAAAAAAAAAGACAGTAAGTGTCCGTCACTCTCATTTAAGCTGTCAGGGATTCTTGTTAAGTCTAATTCCACCTTGTTACTCCAGCCTGTTACACACTGCTGTCTGTTTCCGTTCCCTCTGATTCTCCCTCTGCTCTCCCAGTGCCATCCTGTCTCTGTCTCATTACCATACTTGGCGGTGGCAGCTCTTGCCTTGTGCGTTCTGTGTCCCATTTTCCTGTGACGTGTGTTGGTTGGCTTCTGTTCTCGGTTGCCTCGGGGGTTTGTTTGTTGCTCTTCCCTCTGAATCCTTCGCTGCCGTTTGGATTCAACAGGGAGTTAAACTCATGAGAACAGCTTGTTTCACAAAATCAGACACTAACCATTCATTAAAAAATGGATCAGCGTCCTCTGACAGGTGTGTCATTGAGGGAATTATGGTCAGGATTGACACCAGAGGACTTTTGTGATAGATTACAACCCCGGCTGACATTGGCTGCACCTCGAGATTGAAGAAATCTCACGTTCTCTTGGGAGCAGCAGCACCCAGCGTCTTCAGGAGGATACGGAGGATTACACGCCTCTGTGTTCAGGCTGCTATGCTTCTTGTTCAGACTCTACTCTTCATGTTCTGTCTCACCTGTCTCCTGAAGAAAAATAAGCTCCCTAGAGCAAACTGACGACTGTGGAGACAATAGATTTACAGGTGCATTGTTCTATATGAAAATGTATCTTTTCTTAAAATCATCCAGATTCACAAATTTGTGTAAAAAACAACAAAACAAAATGAAAAAATCTGATTGAATTAATGGACAATTTAGGCTACTAAAAACCAAGTTTTCAGACATGTAAATGCTGTATGCAGAACAAAGACGCATTCATGCTCAATATTAACCCTCTGATGCATTAATTATGAAAGCCAGTGTCAGGATTTTTCCCTTGAGTGTTTTTGTCTTAAAGCATGAAAAAAAAATTCTTTTTTTTTTTTTTCAAATCTTTGTAACTGAGCATTCAACATAAAACAGTGTGAACTTAATGTATATATGACTTATTTTTTTGTTTGACTTCTTTTCTTTTTTTGGGGGGTTAATTCATGAATAATCTTTTTTTAATGCTTTGCGAAACATTTTAACTCTCTTTCATACATTTTAAAACTGAAAAATGTATAGTTATTACACTGTTGCACCCTCAAATGTTTGTCTATAACTTTTTAAAAGATGTTTCGGAAAAAAAATGAAAAACATTTTTTCAGGCCCTAAGAAGAATAAAAATATCCTGACACAGGCTAATATGAATTTCCACCACGTGAACCACTGAATTTAGGAGTAAATAACTTTTAAATAGGTGTCCACTGTAGTGACCACTATGCACCAAAGGGTTAAATACAGATATGGATACAGACGCAGCCTTTTGTAGTGCTCTGCATTCATTTTGTCTGTACTTCTACATGTTTCCCCAAAGCTTATGGATATGGACCAAACAGATCAGTACCATCACAAACCGTGGGAGCTGTGTTGCTGTTAGTGATGTTCAGATCCATACTGAAATATCAATACTACCGATACCAGATCTTTATGCTCTAGTATTGATTCACAAATAAAAATATCAACACTTCTGATATGTTTTTAATTTGAAGTATTTGAAGTATAAATTAACAGGAACACATTGGAAAGAAACTTAACTTTTGAGCTCTGGTTTGAATCATACAGAGTTGGTGAGAACTACTTTTTTCTTCCACTTGGGTAAGTTCATAGTGTGTTATCACAGCAGCAGCAGCAGTCTGAAAACACAATCACAGAGTGTAAACAGAGTCATGAATGCAGATATTTCAGCTCCTACATTTATTTAGGTGGGGTTTCTAGAGAATTGATAATTTTAAGTGATTTACATAGGCAAGGTTTTGATAGATCATCAAGAGCAATTGCAATAAAAAAAGTCATGGTAAACTTAGAAAAATTCTGGAAAAAATGGAAAATCTTTTATTATTTACACCAGTCTAATTTGTTCAATCAGTATCAGTATTGGATCAGTATCGCCGATCCCAGCCTGTCAATGGAACAATGGAGCTGATGGTTGTTCAGGGGCGTCAAACAGCAGCTGGCTATGTGGAGATGTTGTAGAGGGCGTCCTTCATGACTGAGGGCCCTGCTCTGAGTGTTAATGACTGGGTTTTTAAACAGGACAATACTGCAGTTCACAATGTCCGCCTGACAAAAGACTTCTTCTTCTTCTTCATCTTTTTGAGCGTCCTGCGTGTACCCCTGATCTGAATCACAGTGAGAACATTATGGGATGGATGGAGAGGGAAGTTTACAAAAAGGGACATCAGTTCCAGACAGTGAATGCCAAACATGAAGCATCTTCAACACTTGGAGCAACGTTCACACAAACCTCCTGGAAACACTCACATCAAACATGAACAAACTAATCTTGGAAGCGAACAACAAGAACAGTGGAGCTCCTCATTACTGAGTCAGTTTTTCAAACTTTGATTACTATTTTTGGGTTTTTCAGGCTTTTTGAGTTGTGATCTAAAACTTTCAAACAGACTATTTACCTTTGATTGTTTGCAAAAAAATTGCTTTTTCAAATGCTTTTTTGTTTCTCCTTGATTTCTTCTTTTTGTATTTTGAAACTCTAATTAAAACCTTTTTGAGAACCAGCAGTGCAACATGTAATTCTGCGCAATTTTTAAACTGGTCTTAGAATTTTGATCAGGGGTATTATGTGCGAACATACTACAATTGATATATAGATGTATTGTAATCTTAATATTATCTTTATGGTAATGTAAAACAAAAGATGTGTAAGTCTTGTCGATAGAACTAGCTGTTTTATTCACACATTTTTATATTTTTATCCTGTTTTATTCATTGAAACTGTGAAAGACTTATGGAAGATTTGCTGCTGCCCCCAAGACTTGACTGAGCTTATTTCATAGTGCTGAGATTTGAACCCCTTTCCAACTCAGAGCCCACTTTTAAATCTCAAAAATTTTCCTGGCTCTCCTCCAACCCCATAGATATGCAGCACTTTTTTTTAATGTCCCAACCTTTAAATAGCCTTTTTAAATGTGACTGAGTTTTGACATTTAAACCATGTTTATTTTAGTTCTGAGTATTTATATCATTGTTTAATGACATTTACCCAGACCCCCCCCCAACAAAAATCATACTATCTTGGAAACTATTTGAAGACCCAGTTACAATAACTTCATGGCCCACCAGGGGGCCAGGGCCCACAGATTGGGAATCCCTGTCAGAGGGCAACAAACTGTCCAAAACTGCTGGAGAAGTCTAAGAAACACACGGTGACCTACATGTCTGTTGTTTGTAGAAACATGTAAACATGTCTCTTCTCTCCTTTCTGCTGTATCTTTATTTATTTTTCTGGTCTTCACGTTGTTGGCAGGGAGCTTCGACAGGTGTGGAAGATGTTGGACAGGTGCAAATCACCATAAGGAAACAAACAAACAAACATCACAGTCATTTTCTTCTAATATATTGCAGCTGTGGTTCCAACCAATCCATTAAAGCATCAGTAAAAGAATTACAGCTTACTTTTTTTTAATTAAATCAGAGGGTTTTTGTTATGTTTAAAGGGATTAAAGGGGTGGCGTATATTCAGAATTATCCCTGAATAACCTCAGACCATCACTCCAATCTGTCACGTGTCTGGACACTTCTGGAAAAATATCCCTGATTTGAAGAGGGATCGTTTTCTGCAGCCAATGTTTTCTTGGAGCCTGAAGCTTGTCCCTATTAGCAGAGCGGAGCTTCTTCTCCTCAGCATTCAGGACATTTCCATTTCCCCCAAAGCTGTAGTGAGGAGAGGGAACAGGTGAAAACCCACCTCCTCCATCTTTTATTCCATTCTCTATTGATTAAGCCTGACTCTCCTTTCTGGAGGTGCCACTCTTTTTAAAGTAACCCAGGAGGGCACTTCTCCTCTCTGAGTACACCGACACTATTAAAGGAACTGCTTCCTGGGCTGGAGGAGTTCTCTCTGGAACATCCTAAAGCTCACACTAAATAGAAAAGTTATAGTTTGAGTCATTTTTCCATTATATAAGTTTTTAGCTGAAGTTAAACGCTGGCTTTGATCTGTTTTCTCTCTCCTGTACTCTATTTGATCCTGCTCTCTTTGTGAATCTCTGGATAAGAACTTTGTAGGAAAACACTTAAAATGTAAATGTGATCTTTCTGAGCGGCTGGCAGGCATTTCTGATGTTCCTGGAAATACCTCTTCATAGGCCGAAAACTTAATGTTTGACATTTTTCCCTTAACAGTAGAGCTGGGTTACCACAGGGTAATAGGGGGACTAAACCTTCTCTTTTGCCCAGACATGCTCCCCTGTGTAGCCTTCAAATTATGTCTGGGGGGGTTATTATAAAATTCACCACAAATGTCTGGGTTTTTCTCAGCTTGACCAACAGACAATTGATTTTTGTAATAAGTTGCTGCACTGGGCTACTGATATTATCCTGATGCATCAACCTCAGAGTCAGAAATATCAAATAAAGAGTCAAAATTTTGAGATAAAAGTCAATTTATAAGATAAAAAAACTAATTTTGAAGTTTTAAATCTCACATTTTGAAATAAAAAGTCATAACACTGTGATAAAATGTCAGTTAATCAGATAAGAAGTTACAATTCTGAGGTTAAAAGTCAAAAGCTTGAGATTATATTGTCAATATTATGAGGAAAAAAGTCTAATTATAAGAAAAAAAGTAGGAATCTTGATATAAAAAGTTGAAGTTATGAGATACAAAGTCAAATATTTTAATAAAAAGTCAAAATTGTGAGATAAAAAGTCGATTTATAAGATAAAGAGTACAATCTTGAGATAAAAAGTCAAAATTTGAGATAAAATGTCGACATTATGAGGGTAAAAAAAAGCTAAAATATTGAAAATTTTGAGATAAAAGTCCATCAATGAGGAAATAAATAAATAAATAAATATAAAGCTTTAAATCTCAAAATTTGAGGGCAAGTCAAAATTCTGAGATAAAATGTCATTTTCCAAGATGAGAGGTTATAATTTTGAGATTAAAAGTAAAAAACTTGAGATTATATTGTCAATATTATGAGGAAAAAAAGTCTAATTATAAGAAAAAAAGTAGGAATCTTGATATAAAAAGTTAAAGTTTTAAGATAAAAAGTCAAATATTTTAATTAAAGGTTGACATTTTGAGAGAAAAAGTCTATTTATAAGCTAATTGGTTATCATATTTAGATAAAAAGTAAAAAATTTGAGATGAAAATATCAACATTATGAGGGTAAAAAAGCCAAAATATATTTTAAAAAAGTCAAAATCTTGAGAAAAAATGTCAAATTTCTGAGACAAAATGTCAATTCATAAGATGAGAAGTTACAATTTTGAGATTAAAAATCAAAAACTTGAGATTTTATTGTTAATATTATGAGAAAAAAAGTCTAATTATAAGAAAAAAAAACCTTGATGTAAAAAGTTTAAGTTATGAGATAAAAAGTCAAATTTTTCAAATAATAAAGTCAGTATTTTGAGATCATTAAGTGAAAATTATACAATTTTTTTTTCAAAATGTTGACAGAAATAGAAATTTGACTTTATCTAATTGACTTTTCATCCTAAAATTTTGAGTTTATTCAGGGAAAAAACAAACACATTGCCAGTTTTTCATTTTCATATAGTTAACTGGTGGGACTTGGCTTCTAATTTTAATTTAGTTTTAAATTATAGAAAATTCCCCCCTCCCCTTGTCTGCGGATATTTTTGAAGTAGGGGGTCCACTTTTAAAGTTATTTGAATTTGGTCACCATGGCTAACAGCATTCCCATTATGCTGCTATAACAAAGTGATGTTGTAGGAGGACTTTTCCTCTTTCAGACAGCGTCCCCACCTGGAGCAGGTAACCACGGCGCTCACACTTCTCTGACACATCGAGCTCTTGTCAGTGACGTGTTGGAGAATAAGGCGGAAGGATGAACAAGGCGCTCTGGCCTCTGTGCTCCCTGCTCCTCTTGACCTTCATTAAAATGCCATGGCCGCCAGCAATTAATGCCACTGGGGCACCTGAAATAATAGTGGGCAGATTAACCTGTGGATCAAACAGGCTAAAGGTGCTGCTTTAAGCAACTGCTCGACACTTGTAGAGTAAGCAGCCGCCTGTATGTGGGTGCTAATGAGGGGCTACCTTGATACGCAGATAAATAATGGATGATACTCAGCAATGAGGGAAAATAAATAACAATGAAGATGTTGTCCTCCTTGATTAATTTGTGGTTACAGGGTTGTAGAATGCTGAAACTACAAATTCAGTGCACATGTCTGCCTACTATTAAACCTGTGGTCATAGTGGTCACTACAGTGGACACCTATTTAAAAGTTATTTACTCCTAAATTCAATGAGTCATGTGGTGGAAATTCATATTAGCCTGTGTCAGGATATTTTTATGAAAATGAATGAAAATGTTTTCAATGTTTTTTTTTTCAAACATAGACAAACATTTGAGGGTGAGAAAGCTTAGAAACTATAAATTATTCAGTGTTAAAATTGATGAAAGAGAGTTAAAATGTTTTGCAAAGCATTAAAAATAGACTATTCATGAAATTACCAAAAAAAGGACGGAAAGAAAAGAAGTAAAAAAAAAAAAAAAAAAAAAAAAAAAAAAAAAAAAAAAAAAAAAAAAAAAAAAAAAAAAAGTCACATTTGCATAAAGTCCACACTGTTTTATATTGAATACTCAGTTACAAATATTTGGGAAAAAAAGGAAAACTTTTTTTCATGCCTTAAGACAAATAAAAACAATCAAGGGAAAAATCCTGACACTGACTTTCATAATTCATGCTTCAGAGGGTTACAATCAAAACACAGAAACATTGCAATTTGCTAGAAATCAAAAACGAAAACGAAAAACAAACAGTAAAATTGCACTTCTAAAAAGAAGCAGAAAGAAGTAAAACTTGTTCATTTTCACCCCTTCTTCATTTTTAATTGATGAAGAAAATCCAGTCAGCTAACCACTTTATCTTTATCTTTACATACATCAGCTATTTACACTTATTTGTCATTATAAATTAATACTGTGAAGTCAAAATCAGTCATGATAATTACAGAAATGTACTATTTATAGATCTGATATGTAAACTTGTGTATATGCCAGCAAATATATATCCTAAATCAATACGTTATCCATATACTGAGTGACATCAAGAGTGACATACAAGCACCAAAACTAATGTTTCTGTTTATGAATGAATGTAAAACAAACTAACTTGTCCATCAATAAATTATCATGTGCTTTCATATTTTCTGCTTTGTTGTAAAACTGTAAATTTGAGTATTTGTGTACATATTCCTTGGGTGGACGGAGAGGGGCAGAGTGTGCATGAGAAAAGTGAGTGAGAGCAGAAACTGAAACATAAGTACCTTTCTCATCATGCAAGTATTGATAAATACTGATACTAACATTGGTGTCAATATTTCCATATCTCCATCCCTGCTCCACTCCTCTCTCTCTCTCTCCTCTGACAGGAAAGTGGTGCTGATCATGGATGGATGGACTTTTAAAATCAGTGGCACAGAGAATGTTTGTGATCTTGCAGTCTTATGACAGAGGAACAGCGTTTGAAGGAGTGAAGCTGAGTCACAGATGAGAGGCTGTTTGATCTCAGCGTCTGAACTCTCACTCTTTCAAGGTGTCCACTGTTCATTTAGCCGTGATCTGACTCTCCAATGTTCCCTTTCACGTATTACAGGAAAAAAAAAACCTGTAACTCTGAGTGAATCTAGGCTGAAAGCTGCATTAATTTTTTAATTTGAGCTCCAGTGAGTCAGATCACTCATAAGGACCTATGGAGCTCACCCTGTGGGTGTGAGCAGACATTCAAAATAAGTCATAGTAAAGTGGATCGCAGCCAAACAAAAGTTGAGTCATGCAGTTTGTGATGAGAGCTGCCTTGCTTTATTAATAATGTGTAAACATAAGAGGCACTTAGGATA
>RPOG01003995.1:10831-51865 GCA_008086565.1 Thalassoma bifasciatum | reverse complement strand
ACACACACACACACACACACACACACACACACACAGGGCTTCTTTGTGTAGTGAACTGAGCGCTCTGAGAACAGTCGTCTGTACAGTTACTCTGAGGCATCGAGACCCTAAAAATGGATTATCCATCGCTGAACGGCCCACTCTCTTCCCACATCCTGGCTCTGAAATCTTCTCCATCTATATGTCTTTCTCCTCTTTCCTCCTCCAAAGCTCTTTTCCTGATTGCTTACCCTTTTTTTTCCTCATTGCTTTTGCACAGACCCGAATGACGATAAATAACTTTGAAGTCTTGCTTGCTTTTGTTTTGCTTTTTACATCTTTTATTTACAGCGGAGTCTCGACACATTTTCGCTGATTTCAGAAAGAGAACTTGCAGACACGCAAGGACCTTGTGTTTTGAGAGTCACTCTTAGCTGTAATGCTTAGATTTTCAAAAATAATCCTAATATAAACACAATCTTTTCTTCTTCAGCAGTTGCTTTTGCAAAATTCGACATCATTACCCAGATATACACCAGTTAATTTGAGCATAGCTTATGGCTAACTGAGGCTACATCTTATTTGCTAAATGGAGCAAATGCACGATCCATGTGTTACTCAGGCTGAATTATCATGCAGAGGGCAAATACATTTTTTTTCTTAATGATTTGGCACATTGGAGACAGTATCTTGTGCTGTGTTTCAGAATTCATGTCAGTTTTTGACAGATAACTTGATCCTATAAGATGAGAAACATCTATACAGTTTCATTTGGGTAAGAACTTTTACTGAGCTGAACTGTGTGTTACTAAATGCTAATCAATGTGGCAAAATTTGCAATATTTTATCATTTTGGGGCAGTATTCATAATCAGTTTTTGGAGTCTTATTCAGTTTGAAAAGTCCCAAATCTGGTTTCATGAGTTTTGATCTATCAATGAGTGACAGTTGATAAGATTTCTCCATAGTCGTTTACAGGCTAAGACACACACACACACAAAAAGAATGTCTTCTCGCTTGGTTAGAAGTGAGGTCACCACAAAAACTGCTCCCCCTGCTGACTGGCTGCAGTATGAGTCAAAAACTCTGTTTCCCCCATTCATCTGAATGGGGCTATTGTCAAACTTAAAGGAATAAATACAACTTGTAGAAATATTTCTCACATTCATTTGTATGATTGTAGATAATATCAGGCTGCATTGTTTTCAAGGATCAGAAAACAAAATACCTTAAAGTCCACTTGATGGTTACTCAGCTGCTTCACACAAGCCCCATGAGTCCATAAGGGCCTGTGTCCACTGACCGCATTGTTTTCGTTGGTGAAACTATTTCTTGCAGCTCAAAATTTTCAGGGTTGAGCTTTTATTTGTCACCATGCTATTTTTGCAACTTCTCACTGAGATATGATCAACTACAACTTAAGCTCGTGAGGTCTTTACGACTTTGGGTGGACAATAACACCATTCTTGCAGCCCAGCATGGTCCTTTTAAAGCGAAAAATTTTCCACATTGTGCACCACCAAAAATTTTTAGCTGCTGGATAAAGACATGCAAACAACATGGTGGATAAACAGGTGCTCCCATTGTCTGAATACAGAAATACGGGCATTCATTGGATTCATCATGCAGAGGTCACTGTGATAATTGTGTAAACTGTAGAGAAGAGGAACGGGTGGACAAATGCTGTAAACTGAATAAACAAATACAAAGTTCTTTGTGTTTGCAATACAGTCCCTTACAGTGGCGAAATGGACACCAATGGCCGGCAACAGACTCTGCATGGAGTAAAAAGTATAATGATGACCAAGCATTCAGAAGCGTTTTTAAGCTGAGGTCCAAAAGAACAACTTACCTTCAGAATTACATTGACCAGCAGCATTCCAGCATGAATCAAAAACATGAATTGATTTTAAAAAGTAGCAAGCTCATTCATTGGTCAAATCTAAGTCAAATATAACTGAATTCATAGAGATTGTGTTTGAGGGTTCACAGAGACAAAAATTGCTCTAAATAAGTTTTAATGATATGAATATCATATGAAGTTTGTCCGATCCAATCAAACGCTTGGATCGGACGAACTTCCACAGCCATCAAATTAGTTAATTTAGTGTCATTAGTGTGGCGTTTACAGGATTTTAGTGTATTCATAACAGAACAGCGCCATCTGTTGGTAATATAGTGTAACAGCCGAATACAGTTATACTGCAGGATGGAGAGCATGCCAGTTGACAAAATGCGTCGGTACTGATAAGCACGTCGATGCGGGAAAATTTATTACATATTGCACTCAAAGATTTTATTACAAAATGCGTCAGATTATTACAAAATGCGGCATTATTACAAAATAAAGTGAAAATTTATTACATTTTTACATAATGCGGCGTTATTGCATAATGTGGCGTAACACACCCCTTATGGGTAAAGTACTTTAATCAATCAGTTTCTTATTCTGTTCTATGTAAGAAGTGTTTTCTCACATATAAACTTGTCTGACTTTCCTTTAACAGTGTAGTTGTTATAGGGGATAAAATAGTTGAATAAATCTGATTAGGCTTGTCACTAATGCTAGAAAAGCAATATTAAAATCAGTCTTTTGCAGCTGAACTGGATTCCTACCCTTATTCCAGTCAGTGAGAAACTCCTCACAGGAGCTTTAAAGTGTTTGAAAGTGTTGTGAGATAGTCCAGGTTTGGATTAGTCATGGAGATAGTGTTTGAGTGTGATGTCTCACTACAAGAAAACAGAACATCATGTCTGACTCAAACTGTGCTAATCTCGTGCTTTGGGTAAACACACTCCTGATCTTACGGGGTCAAATTTGACTTGACACATTGTCTTTTTAAGCTCAGCAGCCACAACAGTTCACAGAGAGCTTCATCTGTCCCTCCTTTTAAAGAAGCCTCCAGCTATTGCTGCTCCGAGGGTCGGGACCTTTACATACCAGGTCTGCAATGACATCAAACATACTTCCCAATAAAGCTCCACTCTCTTGACATGCTTCATTTTTTTTTTCCTCCAATATACCATCGCTCACTTTTGTTTCCATGACGATGATGATCAAGTATTGAGATTTTGCCTACTAAAGTTGAAATGGCGCCGCAGCCTGAGGCAGGATTTAGAAACCGTGCGTGGTGAGAGGGAGAATGAAAAAGGTGGGAGAAGAGGATGGACTGTGTTACTGTAATCATGCAGAGAGTAAAAAGTAGAAGAGCATCCTTTGAGCTCTGCAGGGAAACTACTTTAGTATACAAGGATGTAGGGCTGATGCAAGATATGGCCTAAAACCAATACCTCGATATTTTTCAGCTATATCCTGATACACAGTATATATCTGGATATTTTGATTTCTCCTGTAAATAAGCACATTAAATGTTCAGTTCAACCCTTTAATTAATAAAATGACACCAGTATAATGATTCAAACAGACCTTTCAGTCAGATTTCTAAAATTTGCAGCCAAAAAGGGAAAACTCATAATCAGATTAAGTTTAAGGAACCTTTCATTCCAAACCACCTTTTATGTAGTTACATATTTTTTATGCCAGTAAAATATTTCATTCAGATTAATTAATCTGGGTGAATGTGTCACATGACTGTCTCAATAGATTTATAAAAGAGGACCAAATAAAATTTGAAAATAACATGAACTAAAGCTGTGGATGACTTAATCTAACTTTCATTTCCATATGTAATATGTAATGTAATATGTATCATGTCCATAATGTTAGTTTTACAGCATGCTCTTATTTTGAAGGAGACACCGGTTCATAACAGGAAGTAAGTCCGGCAATAAAACAAGACTTATTAATGCTCCGTGAAACGTCTGAATATATCTTTAATGTCCAACACGACAGTTCAAGGATACTCCTCCTCCCTCTGTTTACTTTGCAGCTCAGAGTTTTATTTTGGTCAATTATTAGATGTTTATGTACGTTTATGGTGACGTTGCAAAACATTGCGGTTGTTTTTTCTTGTTTTGGAGACCTGGGAGACAATCAGGCGAGGATCACACAGGCAGAAAAGCAAGCCCAAATATGAAACTACACTTTATGAAATTCACAGCCAGCCACCGACGAGATGTGCAAGCGCCTTTCTCCCTCATCCCCAATACAAAAACACGCATGTGCAGGAGAGTCTTCTGGATGGGAGGGGGAGTGAGGTGCTTGCTGTGAGAGACAGTTAAAGAAACGAAACCACGTAGAGAATTACAAGCCAACGTCTCAAAACATTTACCAGATAATTTATACTTGCAATATAGTCATTTTATACATCCCACGTTCAACAACCTGTGATATATCGAGTAAATTTGAAATATCCCCCAGCCCTACAGGGATGATTAGATCACTTCCCCCTTTAAGTTGAGAGCAGGAGACTCAGACAAGTGATATTCACTGAAGCACAGGGAGCGACGAGAGTGTGAGAACTGCACTGGCTGGTTCATGAAAGGAAAAATGAAAAGAGGCACGATAAGAAAATCCCCGGGGTGGAGGTGCCAGATAGTGAGCGGCACGCACCGTGAGGGGAAATCATGAGTCCTGATAGACTGCCGTGTGATTATGTAACAAACAGAGGAGGACAGACAACTTTTCCTCTCACCCTAAGGGGAGCGGGGTTAAAAGCCCCACAAGGACGACTAAAACTGACAGACACAACCAGAATCATAACAAAGCGAAACGAAAGGCATGTACTCAGCAATTTCCTGTACCTAACACACAGGATCTCTGATGGAAATGAAAGGGAAGAATATCATTTCTTTCCTGGAAAGATTTGGTGGAGACCAGATCATACAAATCCTTTACAAAGAATAAAGCATATCGTTTCTATTGATCATATTCAAAAACTTATTTCACACTTTTTTGTCTTATATCATGTTAAATTTAAGGTGTATAAGGGATTGTTTTCATCTTTATAAGAAAGGAATGCAGCACTTCTGTTTTTTTCTCTTTTTTCAAACAAAGACGCTTTTATTTTGAAAGGATGCTTAAATTTTCTTTCCATTTGTTTTTGTTTTTGCCCATTTTCTACTACTTTCTGAATATTTTTCAACTTTTTTTTATCAATCTTTTTGCCGTTTCATGACCATTTCTCCTTTTTTTAAACAAATATGCTTTTATTTTGAAAGGATGCTAAAATTTTCTTCCCGTTTTTTGTTGCTTTTTTGCCCATTTTCTGCAACTTTCTGAGTATTTCTCAATTTTTCAACCAATCTTCTTGCCAATTTTTGCTGCTTCATGACCAATTCTCCTTTTTTCAAACAAATATGCTTTTATTATGAAAGGATGATAAATTCTAGCCCATTTTCTGCTACTTTCTGAGTATTTCTCAAGTTTTTTACCAATCTTCCTGCCAATTTTCCTGATTCATGACCATTTCCCCCCTTTTTTTTAAAACAAATATGCTTTTATTTTGAAAGGATGTAAAAATTTCCTTGCCATTTTTTGTAGCTTTTTTGCTACTTTCTGAGTATTTCTCATTTTCTCTCCAAATCTTCTTTCCAATTTTTGCTCTTTCATGAACATTTTTGCCACTTTAAAATTGATTTTTACTGTTGATAATATTCACATATTATATAATTACATATTCACAAACTTATTTTACACACTTTTCTCTTATTTCATGTTAAATTTAAGGTATATTAGGGATTGTTTTCATCTTTAATAGAAAGGAATGCAGCACTTCTGTTCCCCCCCCCCCTTTTTTAAAACAAATTTGCTTTTATTTTGAAAGGATGCTCAAATTTTCTTGCCATTTTTTGTAGCTATTTTGCCCATTTTCTGCTACTTTCTGAATATTTCTTAAGTTGTATTCCAATCTTCTTGCCAATTTTTGCTGCTTCTTGACTTTAAAATGTATTTTTTTACTGCTACTTCTTGCTGTTTTGTCACTTTTCACCACTTACATTGTTTCTCTTGCAAATACAGTTTTCAACAGTTTCGCTATTTGGTTGATCAGGGTTGAGTAACACTGGTGTAGAGCATAAAACATCCATCACAAAAAAAGTTTTTCTGGCATTGTGGTAAAGAAATATTTAGAATATTGGCGTCTTCTCCAATTTGCGATTAATTGCCCAACCCTAATTCTTACTGGGCTACAACATACTTGTGGACATTTTCATGGAGGATGTGCTGTCGAGACAAACCAATAAGTCAATACACAACCAGGCAGCTGTGGCTTCCCCCTTTTTGGATTTCACAACCACAGTCAATGAATGACAAAAAAAATGGTACCAAGGTTTTGACCTCTGACCTCGATGGACATGAAAATAACTGTGAAGAATGGAGATATATTTCCAGAGGAAGCATCACATGAGCCATTTGGTCGACGCTGTTAGCGAGCATCACTGAGCGCTTACAATGGCAGCCTGAATGGTCTCAGTGGGGAGTCAACTCCCACCACCAGAGGCAACGTTAGTGACCTGCTACATGCACACAGCTATGTAGGCTACAAATAGTCTATATCACTGCCCCAGTTTTACAGTTCAAACACAGAGAGGAGCTGCAGTGTGTCAGCAGTGACTCACGTTGTTGTACGGTACACTTACACATGAGGTATGTTTAAAATAAAACCCTTAAAGTAACACTAAATACATGTCTGGATTCTTTGTTGTATTAAGAAGCAGGTTAATGGCAGTCAATGGCAAATTAGATTAAATCACAATATGTCCTGTTGCAATATTCTTATTGCAGACAGTGCAACATTTCTTGAAGTTGAAATGTGCCAGAATACAAGATACGACAGGGATGCCCAAACTTTCTTGCAAAAGGGCCGTTTTGGAAACTGGGGACTGGAAAACTCTTTCTTTTAAGTGGTTTCTTCAAAAAAAAAACAAAAAAAAACAAAACAGGTTTCATCAAACATACTTGTGCTATTATTGCAGACCATTGAGATAAAACCAAACCTGGGAAGATATGTCAAAATTTTATGGCAGGATCAGGATCTGGACTTAATCACATTTGTTTAAACGACAATTATAAAAACATTTTAAACCCCAAATATCTCTGATCCTGCATCCTGAACTATTTTATGCTTCAACTTTTGTCTTTTTTTGACCATTTCATGGCTTTAATTCAGTTTTTTGTACCACTTATTTGTTTTTTTCTTTTTTTTTTTGGAGTCTAAACAACTCATGAAACACATTTTGCATCATGCCAAATGCAAATAAATATCAGCTGTAAAAGTTGTTGAGTTTTTGCAGATTGTACACAGCTTTAGCTTTACAAAGTTGCCTATGCAGAGTCCAAATCTTTGTGAAATGTTACCAGATATATTAAGATGTATTTCAAGCACTTGACAGAAACTGTAAATGTAAACAGTTAGAACATGATTAGTTTAAGTGACGAAACAAACACGTGGTAAGATGAGAGTTTGGGGCCGCTTGAAAATAGATGGCGGGCCACAATTGGCCCCCGGGCCGTAGTTTGGACATCCTTGATATACAATTTTGTGGGGTTTTTTTCAACCAAAGAGCCAAACTGCCTTTGCAAGAGAAAATCTAAGTGAGCAAAAGTGGCAAAAACAGCAAGAAGTAGCATTAAAACTAAGTCTAAGGTAGCAACAATAGTCAAATAGCACCAAAATTTGACAAGAAAATTGAATGAATGAATGAATGAAAATGTTTATTTTGAAAGAAGTAAAAGAAGAACTTTGCAATTAAAGCAATACAAAACAAAAGAAGTTTTAAATCACTAGTTTGCCTTCTTTTACATTTTCAAAAAGGAGTAGAAAGAAGTAAAACTTATTCATTTCCACCCCCTCTCCGATTCTAATTATGAAAGCCTAGTAAGCCAAACTTTTATTAATCTATATTCATATACATATTGGGAGAAACCTTGGAATATAGACAGAAAGTAGCAAAAAAATTGACTAAAAGTAGCAATAAAGAGTGAAAAGTGACCAAAATGGATGAAACGCAGTCGTTTTTCTAAAAATTATTATTATTGTGCTGTTATCCTTGATGTTTTTATCCTCTGTGTAGCGTCTTTGAGCGCTGTGGAAATAATATGTACGATTATAATTATTATTAATATAGGTAGCAGAAGAAAAAGAAGAAGCTATGGGTTGTTGTCATGCTTTAATTAATATCATCGTTCATTTCCAAAAATTTGTGTAATAACACATAAGATTGGGAACCTAAAAATAATTACACCAATTAGATTATTTTTGCAAAGCGTTCAGTCCTAATTAATACCTAATAGGGGAACTTCATTCTTGGAAATAGAAGAAATACAAACTCTTGAACTTCTGGATTTTAAGGCTCATAAAGTCACCACTACTGAGTCTGCTTAATGGACTACTTTCTAAGTGCAAATGTGCTACATGTGTGTTTTCACTGACCTCAGCGTGGCCTCCAGCGTTCAGCAGCTTGTTGCAGCGGTCGCACTTCAGACACAACTTGTGCCAGTCCTTCCCCAGCGATGACACCTTTTCAGCTGCACATGGAGACAAAAGACAGAAACAGAAGGACGAGAGTGAGCTCAAGCGTTCGAATAAAGCAGCGTTTGTGTTTATTCCTGCAAACAACAGATTTATTCAGGCTTTGCATCTGTTATAATGTCTCGTTCAATCAGTCATCGCTGGGAGAAATGACGTCTCTCTCATTGCTTCACTCTGCAGAATAAAGATCAATTTGTCCTGAGTCTCCAGGACGGGGAAGTCCTGTGCCAACTCAGTGATTGTTTTCTGAGGGGGCGGGGCGTTTGTGGTCGTTGGGGAATACTGGGAATGCCTGTGCGCCACACAGGATGCTCTGATGATGTCATTTCAGGATGGACAGAAAGTGGCGTGAGTCCCTGCCCAGCTGGAGCAGCGGGGGGCGCCGGCATCTAACCCAAATCCTTTGTGTTTGTCCTCCAAATAAACACACACGCCCCTCCCCCAGTTTACTGTATACCCATCCTGCTGCAGACAGCCCTTCAACCCCGTTTCCCCTTTATTCGCCTCTCTCTCAGACTGCCCACCCCTCCAGACAAGCGAGGGACCCTAATTATACCCTTTCCAATAATAAATCCCTGCTGCTCGCACACAATGGACCCTAAGGAGTCGTGGAGGCAGCAGAGGAAACACCTTCTCTTATCAAGGCAGGGCACAAATGGCAGGAAACTCAAGTCTGTTTCCTACATAACCTGGGTCAAAAACACACAAACACAGGCTTACGCACACAAACGCATCGTATATATGGAGGCGACTACTTCCTTTTATGCTTCCGAGCTTTAGTGCCTTCCCTATTTGCACCGAAACGGATAAAAGATAAAGATAAAAGATTCATGTGAAGAAGCAAATTAAATCTTGGAGAGACTCAAGTGTTGAATAGCATCCAAAAAAGGCATTAACAAATGACAAAAACAAAGCTATAAAAGAAACTATAACTTCACATTGACGTCAAAAAGCTGGCAACTGAGAGTTTCTTTTATTTATGATTTATATCATATATCGATTAATGGTGCAATTACTTTAGGTTCCCCATCATATGTGTTGTAATCAACTGCTATATTGAAGGGGATGATATTTTTATGGTTTACAGATAACAAAAACCTAAAATCCAGTGTCTAGGAAAGCTGTAATATTACATAAGATCCATTTAATCGACACTAAAAATATAGCTTTTACCAAAAGTTAGACTAAAACACTTGCTTAGATGTCAGTTTTAGCAGTGTATTTGGCTATAGTCTGATAACATCACAGCCTCTGGGCCAAACGTCCCATTATAAAACACTTTGGCTGTAGCTAGAAGTTAATGGTAGTTTACTTCCGACCAAGACTTCCCTTTTCCATGTGTCGCATGTGATTACAGTCCAACAAGAAGCTTGATAAGCCAGATAGAGCTGATTGTTTTTTAGTTTTACAAAAAGAAATCTAAAGGACGATTGTTGGCCAGTTTCACAAGTAGAAATTGTTTATAAAGACTGATGAAAGCAAAATAATTATGCCTCAATGTGTCATTCATTTTGCCGCCCAAATGGGTTATTTTGGTTGCATGAACACCAAACAAATCATAACGAAACCAATTCCAATGTAAAAAACAGGGGTGGTGCCTAAAGACTTTGGGTCTTAGCTGAAGATGAGCTTCAAAACTCCATTTCAGAAACAGATGAGTGATGTCATAGAGCAGTGATTCCCAACCTGTGGTCCACGGCCCCCTGGTGGGCCGTGAAAGTATCCCAAGTGGGCCGCCAATTTTTTTCCAAAATAGTATGATTTTTGTCATGGGATGGGGGTTGTAATTATAGGGAATGATGTTTTACAAGGTATGAAGCAGTTGTTTAAAAGGATAAAAAAAATGTTCAAATATCTAAATATGAAAAGTTGTTGTTAAAAAGAAATGTGGCCTCTGTATTTGTAGGGTCACAGGTGGGCCACAAACATTTTTGAAACTTTAAAGTGGGCCTTGAGTTGGAAAAGGTTGGGAACCACTGTCATTGAGAGTAGGTCTCTATATAACGGAGTCTATTGGAGTGACAATATCCCAAACTAGCACCATTATTGTGAGTTTGGGGAGGGTGACAGCATTTAATGGTGCAGTTGGCTAAAAGTGTGCACATCCCTTAAGTAACATTTTATCCAAATGATACAGCAGTTTGTTGGTTTAAACTTCTGTTAGTGTTTGTAAGAGCTAAATGTATTTAAGAATACTAACAGGGAGAAATGAATGTTTATATTTCTTAGACTACATGTATCTCAATCTGGAGAGAACCTCATACATTTTTGTAGGTTTTCATGCCCTTTGTAACTTCTCACCATCCATCCATTTTCTTAACTGTCTATTCTGCTATTCAGGGTCGCGGGTGGCTGGAGCCTATCCCAGCTGTCATTGGGCGAGAGGCGGGGTACACCCTGGATTGGTCGCCAGTCAATCGCAGGGCTGACCATTGACTGTATATAGAATGGACAGCGTGCTTCCGCCTGTCACCGTTCTACGTTTTTGAAGCCAAAAAGCCGCCATTGTGCAGCCAGAGTCTGCGCAGTAGAGAATTTCCGGTGGAGCCAAGTAAAAAAGAGAAATAAAAATATTTATTTCTTCTTCTTCGGAGGGTTTAGTCTCCTTTTGGCTCTCTTTCCTGAAGTTTCTTATATCCCCGATAAAAACTACTCACGAACGGCAGCTGTCAACTATCGTAAAACGAAACTTATATTGCGGTTTTTAACGTCCAATAACTAATGAGAAACAAACTTCTCAGGGAAAAAAACACCTGAACACCATGCAGCCAAATGACATCGTCATACCACCTTAGTGTAAAGATGAGAGAAACGTTTCTACGAGGTATCGTAATTTTTTTCAAGTTTTCACGGCTCATATCTGGAATACATGGGGAGGCGGGGCTTATGACCTATACTGCAGCCAGACACCAGGGGGCGGGGCATCTGCTGGAGGCTTCAGTTTGAGCCGAACGTCGTTACGTCCACTCATGATACAGTCTATGGGGCTGACATACAGACAAATAACCATTCATGCACACACTCACACCTACGGGCAATTTAGAATAATCAGTTAACCTAACGTGGGCATGTTTTTGGTCTGTGGGAGGAAGCCGGAGAGAGAACCCACACATGCACAGGGAGAACATGCAAACTCCACACAGAAAGGCCAACCATGCCCGAACAGGGAATCGTACCGGCAACCTTCTTGCTGTGGACCTAACTTCTCACCTTTCTGCAAATATCTAACCAAACAATGAAAACACACAGTCACTGTTTAGGTTTAAATGTTCTCATTTTCCAGCTCAGTTTGCTGCTTTAAATGTCATTCCAAATTCCAGATATTCCATCTTACAGCAGATGAGTAAACATGTCAAAACAAAAGCACTTTGTCACAGAGTTTCGTGGGAACTTAAAGCTGCTGGGTCAGTTAATCTGGAACCGTCTTATTGTTAATGGTTGATGTGAAACTTGGGAGGCTCAAAAGGGACAAAACATACTTATCTATTTGTTAATTTCTTTAAACTCCAGTGTTTGTGTTTGGAGGTGTTGTGACAGTCCTCTGATTGAAGTGCAGATTATTGATTTAAAGACTGATTTATTGGAGACTGCTCCACTCCCAATAACTGGAGCTTTTAAGAGTGATTTAGCATTTCCGGGAGTCTTCTCCATCCAAGTCAGCATTCCTCTGCTCTCAAGGGCTCATGGGAGATCCCTTCTTCCCCTCACCCCATCCCACAGTATCCTCTAAGGCCTTGTTGTTTACTTTTAGTATTAGTAATTAAATGGAGTGTGGTAAACACAAATCTCAGTGTCATTTTCTTAGATTTTATCAAATCACATTTCATTCTTTGCAGTTTGGCATCAATTAAAGACAACCCCAAAAACAGATGGTATGTGTTAATATGCAACACAGTTTTTCTCATGTTGTGTATTTTTACAGCAAAGCATTTACTGGACAACAAATTGATTAGGGCTGGGTTTGCATTGCAATTAAGATTAAATCACAACATGGCCTGTTGCAATATCGTAATCACAAACGGTGCAATATTTCTTTAATCTGAAACACGTCAGAATAGCAGATAAATATTTTTGCAGTTGTTGTTTTATGCTCTATACCAGTGTTACTCAACCCAAATAGACAAACTGTTGAAAACTACTTTTGCAAGAGAAACGATCTAAATGGTAAAAAAGTGGCAAAAACAACCCAAAAAAAAAAGTTGCAGGTGGAAAAGTGGTCATACAGCAGAAAGAAATTGCGAGAATGTTGGGAAAAAACTAGATTAATAGTTAGTAAATAGGAAAAAATGAACAAAAGTGGCAAAAAAAGGAGTGAATAGTGACTGAAATGGACATAAAGCAACAAAAAATTGGCAAGAAAAACTTGGAAAATTGTCAATAGGTAGCAAAAAGCAGCAAAAATTGGTGAAAATCTGCAAAAAATTGAAAAACTGAAAGTAGCAAAACTTTCCCAAGGCCTGACATTTCTGTTGAAAATCTCCTTTTTTATTGATCTTATGTAAGAGATTTAATTTCCTAGACACTATCAATATCAATATCCCCTTCAATACAGCAATTAATTTCAAATATGATGGGGAACCTTAAAATAATTGCACCATAAAATATTGAAATTAGATTATTCTCGCAAATTGTTTAGCCATAGTTTCAAGGAAGTTTCAGTACCTACATTTCAAAACTTAAAAATTCTCATTATTTAAACTCAAGAGCCATTTTTAACCTGGATTGTAATAATAGTTAACCATGAATGTTGACAAAACTTCCACTATAGGAAGTTTCCACCTTTTCTAGTTTCTGCAAACCTCTAAACACATTCAGAGATGTTGGTTCTAAACTGCAACCCCTGTGGGCTTAAGCTCAATGAGTATAAGGACGTTTGATTTATTTCCCACTAACTAGAAGAAAACAAATAAACTTCCTGACACCTCCAGAGTGTTAAACATACAACCAGTGTGTCAGGTTTAGTGCCGATGACACAAACCTCCAGACCGGTTTGAATGAAACCAGACGTCAGAGAGTCGCTGCTACGTCCTCGTTCCTGTGTACGTGTGTGGTAACAAAGTCCACTGTTTAACAACTCGCTCTTTAAAGGACTGTGTTATTGTAAGAGGGGTGAGCCTGTCTGTCTGTATTATGTGTTGCTGGAGTTATAGAGTGGGGGGGGGGGATCCGCTTCTGGCCCAGATGTTTATATCCCCAGCTTCAAGCCTCTATCCCTTTTATCCTTTATCTATCCCCTGTCTCTAGAATAAAGCCAGAAAATGCACAAACGTTGACATTTCACAAAAAAAAAAAAAGTGCATAAAAATAACAAACAGAAAAACAAAATGATGTAAAAGCTGCACCATAAATAGCTTGACGTGTAGGCACGAATGATTCTGCTTAAGTGCCACCAAGTCCTCCTGTACCTCATTATAGCAACAACCCCAGGGTAAACGCACGCACCCACTCGTGTAAACAAACAAGCTCCCGTTCTGCAGGAAAAGGTCTCTCCGGAAATTCACTTCGACACTGTCAACATCAACGAGGATGTGCCAAATCCTTTTTTAGTTAATCTGTTTTCTCTCGCGACAGTCTGCAATTTCCTTTCACTGAAGAGCAGACAACAAAAGATCCTTCTGTGATTGGATGTGAACAGTGAGGCAGCTTTGGGAAACCAGCGTTGAAGAGTTAAATTACATGCTACCTGACATTTCTGTTGTATTTTCTCTCAAAAATAACTGTGAAGTGTTGGAGCTGAAGTCTGTTTAAGTTCAGTTTATGTTGAAAATGATCTAAAATGACAAAGACTTACCTGTTAAATGTTAAAGTCTCTCAACAAAAAGCTTCTCCATTGGTCTACTATTTTTATCATAACATTTCAAAACAACACAACCAAAAATAAATTTAGAGAGGATTATATTCCTGCAATAATGCTTGCCTTATGTTTTCGCCCTCAAGACCCATAACCTAAATCTTTTAATGTTTCATGTGGTGTTTTCACAGAAGGGATTTAGCTATTTTAATTCCAGGGCTTACCACCCTACGTGCAAATGTTCCACCAAAACTTGTTCCCTCCATAAAGACACAAATGTACGAGGTTTACCTCTGCTGCATCACAGCTTGAAGATAATGAAATTGGTCTCAAGTAGGAACAAAAAAACATGTTTTTTTTCTCTTAATTCAGAGCAGTGATGGCTCAGTTCACCATAAAACAAGTCGAACCATCAGTTTGGGAGTAAAAGATAAGAGCGCTTGAGTCAGAAGTGAAATTTTAGAAGTGAAAATTGCTAAAACTTTAATTGAAATTTAAATGATGAAGTTGAGTTAAAAGCACCAGGTGCAGCTGAGCCATAAAATGTGATTAATTTGGAGTTTCGGCACTTGAAAGCTTTAAAGTGTCTTTGAAGTTTATTGATGTATGCATATGAAGTTTTTTTGTACCCGTGAGTCATTCATAAATACCGAATGATTTGGCAGCCAATAACTACGACTGTAATCTACCCTCTGCCCGCTGTTTCAGACATCGAAAATTACGTACAAGTGAATACAAATCAAGATGCCAACAGTCTTGTTTGCCTTTGTAGGTCATATTTAGACATTACCATCATTTTCAATTTGTTTCAAAAAGATGTTAACTTCTAATTGGAGCTTTAAAACATGTCAGCAGATGACATTTTTAAGAAGTGTTAAAGCTTCAAGTTTGAATATTGGATGAAGCCAATCTTGGTGCTCAAACCAAGCGTATAAAGTCACATTTCATTTAAAAAGTTCTGTGAAAAAAATCAAGTATTTATGAGGTTTATATTACTTTAAAACATTATGATGTCTGAAAAACGTAAGTGCTAAAATTTCTTGATTTGTGGGACAGTTCAAAGTAGGGCTGAACGATTCGCAATTGCAATATTTTTGAGTGATTATTTCTAAATCCCCCATCGTATATTTTTATCCAAACACATTGACAACAACCCATGACATTCCTTTTTTTGCTACTCATGACTTCTTTTGTTTCCCATTTAAGTCATTTTTCACTCCTTTTTCCCACTTTTGGATGATTCTGTTTGCTTTTTTTGTTGCCTTTGACCATTTTTACTACTTTTAACTCTTTTGTATTACCACTTTTGCTACCTTCTTACTATTTGTTTAAAGTTTTATCCCGATTTTCTTGCCAATTTCTGTTACTTTTTGGCAATTTTTGCTACCTCGGACAATTTTCTATTCACTTTTATGGATATTCTGCTGTTTTCCCCATTTTTACCACTTCAATCAATCAATCAATCAATCAATCTTTATTTATATAGCGCCAAATCATAACAAACGTTATCTCAAGACACTTTACAAAACATTAGCAGGTTGATACCTGTTAATGTTGGAGTATTTATTTATTTTTATTAACAGAGACCCAACATCAAGACAGGATAAGGAATCTTATCTCATCTCACTTGGATTGTTTCTCTTGCAAAGGTAGTTTTCAAAACTTTGTCTCTTTGGTTGAGCAGGGTTGAGTAACACTGAGCATGAAACATCTACTGCAAAAAATTTGACTGGTACTAATTGTGTCTCCAAAATGAACAAATATTGATAACCTTCCTTATTTGTTTTCATTTCTGACTGTTATAGAGTTACTGAAACACTGAGCTTCCAGCAGGTCAAAGGTCACGATCACAACCATATGATACCTGCACCAACGTAAGCTGCTTAACTTCATTTGTGAATTCCTGCTCTAAGCTCTTCCGTCTGCTTGTGCGCTCTCTGATTGCATCGTCAATATGGTTTAAATCACAGAGACAGACGGCTGATGACTCCTCTTCTCACTGATTTCGCCTCGGTGTTTACAGTGAAGTGCTTTCACTCTCACTGATGTTGCCTAACGTTAACGCAGCAGAGAGGAGGCGCGACTCAACATGCCTGAGAAATCTGCTGGTGATTATGCAGAGGTTTGTTTCTGCGAGTCTGTCGACTTACACTACAAATACTGCTGTTAGCGCTTGTTAGATATGGAAACACATCAGCGTGGTATTATGTAAATGTGGTTGCAGAATCTGCTCCGTGTTCTAACCTGACATGAATAAACACAACCTCAGCTAAAATACTCCACCCACTTAGGAATGAAGCTGATGTGAAGCCTGGAACTTACCAAACAGGCTCAAAAGTATTAAAATTGATTTCACACCCAACAGCACAACAACATAAGTGCAACCACTGGCATCAAAGAGCAGTTGACTTGTGTCCATTTTCCTCTTTAAACGGACACTTTAAAGAGCTTTCTGATTCAACAATTACAATTTTAGCACTTCCTCATTGACTTAGTATTTTAAGACCGGAGGTTGCCTCTTAGTACATGACATCTTTGTTCCTGTTTCACCGTTTTCAGTTTCATTAGCAGTGCTTGTTCCCTTTACTGGTTCTTTTATGAAACTTGACCGCCTCTCCAGCAGCAGTTTTGGGTCGAATATATGACCACAAATATCAATTTTTTAAATAGCTTAGCTGGTTTTGTGACAATCAAGTACAGAAATAACATAGAATGAGTCATTTTTGATATTACATTTTTGACAATAATAGCAGTCGTCATAGAGATGGATACTTTTCATATTTGAACCAATAACGTAAAAATGCCTGGAGCCTGGGAATCAGGTACCAGTACCAATTTTAGGTAATTTTGTGCGTGTTTTTGCAATAAATATTCATTTGTTCAAGATTAAAGTCTCAAAATATTTCAATTTAACATTTTCTCAGTACAAATATATCAAAACAATGTTCAACTGTGTACTGTAATAAAGCAGTTGTTTCACAAATTTCTCCAACATGAAAAATCAACTACAACTCAATAAATTGACAAAAAGTATGCAATGTTTTTTCTTAATAATGCACAAATTAAAACCCAGCTCTACCTGCTCCATGCCCGTGTAATAGTGCATTAAGGCGTTGAGGTAATGAAACATGGCACCCTTTGTTTTCATGTGAATCAGTACTTGGTAAAAGAAAAAGTAGCAATAGAAAAATTAAAGGTGGAAAAATAGTCATAAAGCAGAAAAAATGGTGAGAATATTGGAAGAAAACTTGATAAATGCTCTGTAAGTACCAAAAATGGAAGAAAAGTGGCAAAAAAAGAGTAAAAAGTGACCGAAATGGACATACAGCAACAAAAATTGTCATTAGGTAGCAAAAATGGGTGGAAATTGGCAAAAAATTGGGAGGAAACTTAAAAAAATTACAATTTTCCGACTGAATGGGACAAATAAGGAGGTATCTCATTTAATCTTGACTTTTTTTGGAATAGAAGGCAAGTTCTGCACAAGTTATGGTTTCAAGAAGTCTGTTTTAATTTTGAATTTTGCTCTTTTACATAAGATATATAAACCACGATAACAAACCAGAAAACTTCAAGCAGTCAGCCTAAGTACTTGATTGCAAGAAATATGTTCTGGTAATGAAGCCTAAGTTTATTTCTCGCAAATTGGAGTCATACAACGTTGAATGCAAAACATAAAAAGGGACTGACTCGTGATTTTCCAGTTGGTAACATTATCAGTTCAGCTCGCGTATGGATGGAGTTACATCAGAGAACTTTTATCAAGCTATAACTGGATTTATTTCGTTTGCTCTGCAGCTTGATCCAATTACCTCAGATCATATTAAGAGTGAAACCGATCATGCTGTGTGTACAGACAGTCTGTAAGAGAAGCAGCATGGGAGCAGACATGAAACAAAAAGGCCCACAAACACACACTGTAATTGGACGGAAGATTAAGCAACACGAGTTTAACAAGAGGGAAAACATTATCTTCAGAGAGAAAACATTAACAGCCCATTTCCCCAAATCACTTGATTACGGTTGTTTCATCACGAACAGTGACGGGGCAGCTGTGGCTAAACACAAAAGCTGGTGATGGATGAAGATTCACCTCCAGTCAGGAAGAAATCTGTCTCCTCTGTCTAAACCAAAACCTGAAAAAGTCACAGGAGATAAACAAGTGCTGAAAAACATTTGTACAGCTGAATACCCAGAGTGCACCACAGCAGGAATGTCTCGCCAAAGGGTCGGGCAGCAACATCTTGTATGGGTGCTCTCTTATTGCTCAATAACTCAATCCGACTAGGGATGAATTAACCCCTTACATCCCACCCAATTCTGGCCTATTTATCATGCTTTGTTTTGAAAGCTTATAACTGTAGAACCATAAAGTCAAAATTCATCAGTGACACCTCATTTAAAAGATTAAAGTCTCAGTTTCATTGTCGTGTTTTTATATGTGGCTTAAGTCTACATCAGGATAAATGCAGCTGACACACCATTTTCTCCTAGTCATTTTTAATAACCAGTTTTTGAACATCATAAGCTTCAAGATGCTTCATGTCAGACATAAAACATCCACCACATCACTTCTACACCTTGTCATCTAAATCTGGGTGAAATTTGAGCTTTCTAGGTAAAACCTTACAGCGTTTTTAGTCTCAGGTGAGCAAATACAGCAGATGCGTTCTCAGTGACCACTTTGCACAAATAAAACCAGATGCATCAGTTCTCAGTGTCTTCTTTGTTGTCAACTTTGTTCTCTCTGTGAAAAGGTTCACTAAAAATGGTGAAATTCAAGCTCCCAGTCTCGTATTGTACCGCTCCTGTTGCTCACATGACTGTGAAGGATCACGCACGGCTTTTTATTACAGGCAGGCTTTATGTGAACGGTAAAAGGCTATTGGTTACTGTACGAATGATTGACAGGGCCGATAGCCAATAAACAAGTCCGTTAGAGGGGGCTTTACACAGCTTCAGTGAATGCTACTGGCCAGTCAAGCAGAGTATAAATCAGGCTCTCCTGGCATCAAATCTCCATGTCATGACATTGAGACACTTTTTTCTTGTAGCTAAAAGTCTAAGGAAATAAAATAGGCCAAGTTTTGCCAGATTCTCACTGAGGAGGAAATGCTCTAAGACTGTGAAGCTGCTGTTATTGATGAGAACGGACACGACAGACAGACAAACAACGGACTTTACAGGAGAAATTTCACCACTTGGAAAAATTTGATGAAACAAAACTTCTAAACTGTTTGAACTCTGGATTCCTCTGGTGGAAAGGAGAGTGAATATTCAGGGTACAGACTATGGACGTGACATAATGACCCCAAACAGTTGCGATCGCCATCTGAGCGATTCTTTTATGTTTTGTTGGTGATGAAAACTGTAAAACAAACTTAGCGACTAAAATGTGAAGAATCTAAGCTTTTCAACTCAGTGTAGCGTTCCAATGTTATACTTTGATGACGTCAGAGGGATTGCAAATGGCTCGCCAGCACGACAGTGGGAACTAAGAGGTTAAAGGCTGTGGACACTGTTTGGCGTGCTGCAGGGAGATAGTTAGAAAAACTTCAAAGACTGATTGGATGAAGCAGAAAAATGATCAATAATGACCACTTTTTTGGACAGTTTATGGTTGTATTCTCGATCACTTTGTCACAGATGATGTGGATATTAACTATCAAATCTGAAACGAGTAAACAACCTCGTTATGCTCATGACGTAACCGATGTTATCGTAAACATCTCTAAATCACACTTGGCTGCCTTCTGCTCTGTTACACCCTCTGGTTGTATGTGAACCCATCTGTTCAGCTCTTCCTACAATAAAGTCATCCAAAACACACACACACACACAAATTTACACACACTGCCCACTCTCTGTTTGTTCTCTTTCCCTCCAATCTAACGCTGACAGCTGAGTCCATGCGGGCGTTCTCTGTGACAGAAGAGATAACAGCACGTCCTAATACGCTCCATGTTCACCTGACTGACTGTGGGCCCAAATGGCGAGGAAAACAGGGGAGTACATTCAGGTAAAAGAGAATAAAACAACTCAAGCTCATGTCTCAGGAGAGATGTGAGAATGTAAGAGAGGAAAAAACAAGCAGCCTGTGTTTCCTTCTCTGCATCCTCTTATGATTCTGATCTCTGGAGTACAAATACCCTCAAGGACTTGTGACCTTTAACTTCACTTACACACAATGGCCATTCAAGCGGGCACACAAGGTCGTTCAACCTCACAGTGGGAAATGACTTTGGCAGAGTTTTAAAGCTGAGGAGGAACTAACTCATTCGATACACGTCTGAATGTGACATCATTTACTTTTACGACTGAGGAAAAGGTCTAATCAATTATCCCAATCTGCTGCATCAGTCACATCTTTTACTCTGATGAGTAAGCTTCTTAAAAGTTAGAGACTCAGAGGGTTAAACAGGATCAAATGACCTCCCCTGCATTTCAATTTCCATTGCAATCAGCAAATCCTGCAATGTGCGGTTTCTGTGCAGCTGTGTAGCTCTTTGTTGTACCATCTGTTTTCATCATGTGGCATTTGCAATCACACCAGTTAACAGTAATGTTGTTAAACTCAGCCAACTGTAACTCTTAAGTATTGCAAGGTGTAGACTAAGGCTGAGCAATTAATTGCAAATGAGATTTGATCACACTCTGGCCTGCTGCAATATTCTAATCAGGGACAGTGCAATGTTTCTTTCTCCTTAAATGGGTCAGAATATCTGATAAAACTTTTGCAGCAGATGTTTTATGCTCAGCACAAGTGTTGCTTAATCAAAGGGTCAAATTGTAAAAACAACGTTTGCAAGAGAAACAATATAACTGGTGAAAAGTGGCAAAAACAGCAAGAGGACGCAATAAAAATAAGTTTAATGTGAAAAAACACTTTTCAGAGGCCTGTCAAATATCCTTTTTTATTGAGCTTACATAATACAATCATCAACATTACCAGATATAAAGGCTTGAAATAATTCACTCTGGGTTTCAGTTTCTGAAATGAGTGGCTGTAAATATTTAATTTTTTCATGATATTCTAATTTTTGAGATGCAGCTATGGATGTAAACAGATTTTTGTTGATGGATGTCTTTTCTATAAAAATCCTACTTTTCCCTCTCATGCATCACCCCCTTCAATACAGCGACTGATATCATCACACAAGATGGGAAGTCTAGAAATAATTTCACAATAAATTACAATTGGATTATTTTTGCAAACTGTCCAGCCCTAGCGTAGACTCTGGATGTTCAAAAGCACCAACTTTAAGGTGATATAGGTAATATAATGTCACATAATGTCACGTGCACATTGTATAAAAGCTAATCCTTACATAAAATGAAACCTCCAGTTTGAGACTTGGAATCAACGAACAATTTCCGGTTGTTATAATTTCTTTGAATGTCAAGAAATCCATGTTCTGTCATTGTCACTATAAAACATAAGCTAATTTCCAAAAGTGGACGAACACATCACTTTCTCTTTGCTTTTTCAAAACACTGTTAACGAATCCTAGCCAGATTACAAATTACAGAAAACATTTGTTGCCACTACCTGATAATTTCAGTGCTTTTGAGCACCATTTTTTTGTGAAATCTGACATTTATCTCATACTTTTGCTGTTCCAGATGTTGTAGGATCTGTTGAGTGTTGAGTGCAGTGACACCTGTGGTTAGAATTGGTAGTGTTTCCACGGGAACTTATCATAAACAGCTAAACTGTTTTTCTTTTTTGCTCATCCAACTCTACCACTGCCATCTTTTCAAATAAATCCAATAATTTGTTCTGTTCAAGAAATAGTAAAAGATGCTGCTTCTCACTTCTCAAGGCGTTTCCAGGTGGCGTAGTGTCGTCTTTAGTTCTACTTCCCGTAAGTTGATTCGTGCTCTCCTGGGAAAGTCCAACCCAAGAGCGGAGCAAACAAAACAGCATTTAGAAATAACCAATTAGATTGAGGATGTTAAACAGGCAAATATATAAAAGTTGGATAGGCTTACAAAGTCTTCTCCATGTTTTTCAGAACCCAATTTTTCTCAATTAGTTGGAGAAGAACTTGAAGACATTTGATTGAATTTACGTATAAAAGTTACAGGAAAATCCCCTTATGTGCTGGTTCTGTGAGTTGACTCTGGTGGTAGTGTGTTAAACACTTAGATCTGATTTGTCCACTGTCATGTTTCTGTGCTGAGTCTCTGCTGCTTCCCATGACTGTGCAGAGAAGAGTCTGACGCCTGCAGAGAAACCAGGAAACATGGATTTGGATCCGTGTCTCCCTGTGGCTGATGCAACTCAGAGGCAAAACTTTGCTCTGGAGGTCGTCTGTCGCCTCAGCGAAGGCGAGGTTTCCTCCCAAGGCTCTCTCTTCTCCCTCTCTCTCTCTCTTTTTCTCTCCCTCTGCGAATAAAAGAGTGTGGCCTCGTGAATCTGCCCAGCTGACGTAAATGGGCTGCAGTTAACTCGCATCCTGTCTACGCTGGTCAGAGGAGCCGCGGGCGGAGCACTGCTGCTCCACAGTCCCTGCTTCAGTGACACGCTCGCCCTTTGTGAACCCCCGGGACTGCTTGCCCCACAATGCACCTCATCCCTAACCCGTTTGTACACCGTGTCCCCGCTACTGGGACTTCAAAAAGATCTATTCTGCATCGCCGGTTACAGATAAGTGGACTGTGTCTTCAAAAGAGGAGGAAGGAGTGTGATGGGAAGCACCTCCTGAAGTCGCCACTGGTAATTAGATCATCAGCCCTGGAGGAGTAGACATCATATGACTGAAGCTTGGAGGTACACATGCAACGACGACTGAGTAAAATCATCTGAGTCCCATCAAGTGGCATTACAAAACTGACCATGTCGACATCAAAGCATTGACGAGGAGAGCTCTTCATCCTGAAGTTGTCCAGAAATTGTTCTATTAATGTCCTTACATGAAGTGACAAAGACATATTGTGCATTCATAAAAGCCTTGTTTCATCTCTTCTTTGACTTGATTTCAGTCTCTGTAGGAAGTTCTGTCTCAATGGGATTGCATCACTCAGTCTTAAAGAATGCAGTCGCTCCGGGAAATCCTCATTCTCATCATTGTATGTCTGCACGTGAAATAACAAAGAAGAAATAAATAAAAAATGAATCGCATCTTTGGTACACATTGTTCCATTAGTCGTTGGGTGAAACCTTAAAATAAGGCTGAACAATTTGAAAAAAATAATTTAATTCTGATTATTTTTCCCTAAATTGCAATTACGATTTATTTTGCGGTTATTTTTAGGTTTCCTGTGTTAAGTGTTGTACTGTATTAGTCATATTAAACGCGGAATAAATCAATGAGTTATCACTCTTTTTTGCCACTTTTGTACCATTTTTTGCTACTTTCTGACTTTTTTCCAAGTTTTCTCTCATTTTTCCTGACAATTTTTGCTGCTTTTGATCACATTCACCACTTTAAACTGGTTTTATAGATACTTCTAGGTGTTTTTGCCACTTTTTATCACCTAGATTTTTGCTCTTGCGAAGATATGTTTAAATAATTTGGCTCTTTGGTTGAGTAGAGTTGAGTAATGCTGGTGTAAGCTGAGCATAAAACATCTACGGCAACAAAACATTGTATCTGGTATTATGACACATTTGAGGTTAAAGAAATATAGCACTGTCTGCGATTAGAATATTGCAATAGACTATGTTGCAATTTGACCAAACTAACTGCCCAGCCCCGCCTTAAAGTAAATGTGAAAGAATCTAAATGACTAATGCCAACAAAAAGTCAGTGGTTTTCCCCAAATACCTACAATCATCAAAACAAGGGCTTCTTCAAATTGATTTATGTCTTTGTCATTAAACAAAAATTTAAATTCTGACCAACAATCAAGTAAAATAGCAATCAGAAGCACAGTGTATCTAATATGATTAATGTGGGATCACAGAGTTTGCTGTATAGTATAGTGAAATGGGGCAGCTGAATTGGGCTAAAAGGTTAAAAGAGCTGGCACCAATAGCCTCCAGTTTTCTTTGCAGGTTTATGTCCACACTGATAAAACATTGCTCTGTTAAAGTGGGTCAATAACAGATTCAACTAGAAAAGCCTCCATATAACTTTTTTTTGCCATTTTCTGGGTCAAAATAGTGCTAAAGTGCACCATGCTCCATGACATGTCATCTGTGCTTGTTTATATCCAGGTAGTAGAGCAACGTCACTTTATGGATGGTGGGTTTCTGTGCTTTAACTCCCAAACTTTACAGCTGGGGAACCCCAAATTAGTGGTACTGTAAACAGAAAAAAACAATGAAAACAATGCTTGATTAGCTGGTGGGATAGAAAATTAGACTACCAATGTGCACATATTTGTACAATATTGAAAAGAATGAATAAATTGAAATACTTCTTGATTCCTTCAGGCATTTTGAAACTAATTTATCAATGTTTTGCAACCTCAACTTTGGGAACCACTGGTTTAGACGACAAATTACCAGCATCATGGACCTCAAACATTAGAATATAAATAATTTCTTTAACATAATAATAATGTTGGTGCCAACTCCCAAGAGGAGCGGCATAGAATGACTTATGACTGTCTGAAATTGGAAATAGCAGCTATTTTTCATTTGGAAGTTCAAGTTAAAGTTTTTTTTTAGCTTTTTTCAATGTAAATCTGTTTTAATAAATCAACAAGAACCAGATTGTCAATCAATCCAGAGCCAGAGCTGTGTCTTTAGAACAAACTTTCAATTCATGAAGTTGCCAGAAAAACTTTTTAGAGTGACTTATTTTTCAAGAAACAGAACAGAAGAATAAGAGTTTGTACTCATTTGCACAAGGAAAGCTATGAGAACACATCGGGTCATATTGTTTCAATAAAAAGAATAAATTAAATCAGAAACAGTAAGATTAACTCTGATACTCAACTGATGTTATTGCTTCATCATATGAAATTCATGCACGTCATGACTCTGCATCAAATCCTGTGCATGTGGACATTATTTCCCTAAGCATCTTTAGTGCGTGAGATTCAAAATTAATGCATTTTGTTATTTAGTAACTTAGTTATTTGGTTGTTAAAACAGAGAGGCCTCCTGGACTTCTTTGTTGTTTTTTTTCTGATTAGTTGTTGATTGTATTGGAAATTTGACTCAGTTGCTGCAAAGCTATTTACACATGCAACAATAAAGTTTGCGTGTGATAAGTAAAAGTAATACAGAGGCCAGTGTTGGAAAAGGTTATCAGTTATGTAACTTAATTACTAAAAATGTCATGAAATGTAGCTTTACAGCGTTGGTCATCGGGATGGTGAGCTAGTTTCGTTCCTCTATTCTGCTTGAGATTATGTAACAGGTCATTCTCTCCAAGGTAGAGCAGTTTCACCTGTGTTTTGGGGAAAAGGGGACGGGCCTTCCTTTCAGCACTAACTGTAATGCCATCTCCATTAAGGGATCATATTTGTGCCTCAAAAAGGCAGAGAAAGAGGACCCTTATTGAGTGGCGCACACAGTAGCTGGCAGGTTATGCAATGGCAGAAAGCAGGAGGCAACGACTCAAGAAATGATGTTACATAACGAACGAGGCACATTCACACAGCTCACCGGGCAGCCGAGTGGAAAACAGGGTACTCTAACGTTGACAGAAGAGAGGGGTAAAGAAAATACAGGTTTTGTGTGGTGGATATTTTGGGGGTGAGAAAGAGGTGTGTGGGAAACATGGTCAGGCTGAGTGGAGGGAGCTACTCAGTCTCTGTAAGAAGGACAAACGTACACAGAGACAGAAAGAGCTTTTGTGTGGATAGAGATGTCGTTTCTCATTATAATGCATGAGGCACTTTGGGAGTCTCTGCAGGAATAAAAGGAGAGCCATCTCACCCCTTTTCCCCTGGTCCTTGTGGTTAAAAAAAAACTAAAAAAAAAAAATCAGAAGAAGAAGGGCCTGAGGCAAGAGAGCAAGTGATTGAAGAGGAGGAAAGTGAGAGAGAGAGAGAGAAAACTGCTGAATGAAAGAAAGAGAAACTCACAGCAGAGCACCATTAGTTCCCATTAAGTCGTCACTTATTCACTTTGCTGCACAGAGATGCATCGCTGCAATTTGGCGTGCTGCGCTGGAGCTGTGGCCGGTTCGCTCGGCTGAATTTGGGTCTGGAGCTGAGAGGTTTGCTGAGCCGTGCTGAGCCGTGCTGTGTTCTGCATGCTCATGCTAACGTTGAGTTTCCACTCAGGCCCCGTCACATGTCGGCCGATCGTCCCTGGTGTATTCTAAGCATCTATCTACCACGGGAACTGACACATGCAAAGCTGTAAAGTGCACGTTGGGTTTGTGCGTTCAGCTCACCCTGCAATTAAAAAAGCAACATGTTCACATTCTTTTTGCACCCGCAACAAGAAAACGTTTCCTGAGGGTTATGAGAACGTCACTCACAGAGAGAGAACAGCCGCTTGCAGTCACCATCGGTGGTGAAAATGAACCATCATTGCCACAAAGCAGCTGCCCATTAAAGAAACTTAGGGAAAATAATAAAAAAGAGGTAAAAAGAAATCCAGAAAACCAAAAGAATTTCAATCCCCATACTGTGGCTCACTCCCCTTTCTTACCAATGGGAGCAGAGTCAAGTGTTCAAAAGCTTTTCCATGCTAAATCCAATATTAGGCACCAGCTGTAGGAACAGATGCAGAGCGCACCAATCACTGCTCTATATAACACACAACCAACCACCACAAGAAGCAAACGAGGAAGCAGAACGGGACAGGAAATAGACAATTTTCTCTATCAATAACACATGTCCTGGCGGAGATCAGAAGCGAAGGATATTTTTTCACTTTACACCCTCAATCCTGAAGCTCAAACTGTTCTGCAGACCTGAAAAAAATCACCTTAGCAGAGGGTTTCTTGAAACTGAGAGGAGTAGGTATGTAGGTGGAGCAGCTGGACCCAAAATACACTGACATCATCTCAATATTCCAGACCGAAGGTATCAGGAGTACACTTACTTTTCACAAACTCTGATCTATCTTAAAGTGAGACAGTTAAAATCTGAAATGATAATTATTGTTCTATTCGTTGATTTTTACATCAACTCATTTTGAAGAAGCTTCTCCACATGGGTGAGAAGGTGAAATGTCTTCGAAAAACTCCTTCAAGCACAGTCACTCTCTTTGGATCAACCTAAGAGTTTCCATGACCCAGACAACCAAGAACTTCCACAACCATTTAATACCAGCATCAAGAATTTTATAGCTTGTTTTTAGTGTCCTGAAATGCCACTCCAAAACCCAAGCAATCTTTAATAATTGTCACGAGTTTTAAGCAAAGCAGCACCTATCAAGAGTTGTTGCAACACCAACACCTTGCTGGTTGTTCCATTTGAAAATAACACAATATACACAACAGTAATAGCTACATTTTCATTTGAGGATAACAAAGCACACGAGTTCTCAGTAAAACTATGATTTTTTTAAGTCTTTGAAATGTCAAAAATGTTTGTAACACTGTTTTTCCAGACTTCTTCCGCCCAAAACCACCACTCAAGAATCTAAGCCATCTTCTTACTATACCATCAGTATCAAACAAAGCAGCAAATCCTAAAAAAAAGTTGTTTTATCACTCATATCTATATCCAATCTGTAGTGGAATTTGTGTTGAAGTCCATATGTAGCTGGGGAGATTGTATTCTCTCTTAGGAATTTGGTGGTTTTGTGGTACCACTTTAAAAAAACAACAAACTCATCAATACCACATTGAACCAAATTTTCAGAAACACAAGAGTTGTCGTCAATATCCCTGCAAGTTATCACTTGTCTACTCTTTGCTGAAACCTCAGCAATCTTTTTGATCATTGTAGGTATTAAATAAGGCAGAAAAATCACCAGATACTTCGCTACCAATATCAGAACTGGTTACAAGAAATGGTGTCTGAACATATAGCTAAACTATACCCTACCAAACAATAAGTCTACAATCCAAATTTCCTAGCTATGTCTCAAACTGGCTTTTGTTCTGAAAAACAAAACAAAACAAAACAAAACAAAACAAAAACCCCCCCAGAAAAATAAAAACCAATGCAATCTCCTTTTGATGTTGTTATTGGCCTGATAAGACTTTGCATTTCTGCTCAAAATCAATTGGTGCCAGGTATTTTTATCGTGCAAAGATGAGGAAAAAAACAGTCAAGTGAAGTAATGCAATCCAACTTCTTAAGTCCAGATACTGATATGACACCGTGGCTTTGGTATCAGCTGATATTAGTACTGATCTGATATCAGTATTAATTTAACAATCTTTACTCCTTCTATGAGGACAAGACTAAGAATTTTGTTTGGCGACTTACGGTTTTTCTAACTTGAGTTGACTAGATGAGCCTTATCTACCCAATGGATTGGTTCTTTAATGCTTATATTTAGATTTACATTTAGCTATCTAGATTTTTGAATCCCCATTGGAGTAATACACGATACTCTGATCAGATTGGTGCATCTGTATACTTTATAATACATGGTCTGAAATGTCACTTCCTTTACAATGTGTTCCACGACAGATATTAGCTATAAGCAGAGAAAGCCTCAAGTGGACTCTCGACAAACTACAGTTACAGCATTGCTTCATATTTTTGGACCAGAGATTGCTGCTTGTGGCTGAAACTGTTGGAGCTTGAGTTATGTCATCAATTGATATTTACCCATAAAAAGTCTGAATTTTTTTCTTGTCACACATGAGAATTAAGAGTGGAATTGGTATTAGAAAACAGTTAAATCTAGGTATCAGCTTCCAAAAATAGGTTTGGAAAAATCACCGAACCAATTAAATAGCCAATTGCCAATCAGTCAACTAAATTGACTGATTAGCCAATTCTGTACTGCAACACTGGATCTGTCTTTAGCCATTTTATACATTTCTCAACCTTATTTATAATGACTTCAGCTTCAAATGTGTCATCCACCTCACTTTACTCTCCCCACCTTCTCAATTTACGACATTTGTGGCTGAATCCACCCAGACTGACTCCTTTTTTACCATACATCATCATAACAGTGACCTCACCACCACACAAAGACACACCCCAACCAAAAATAACTTCCACCAGGATGATGCTCTGCACGTTATATAAAAAAATAACATTCATCACACAGGAGCTGTGAGTCACTCTCTTCTGCAAATTAAAGCTACGGCACAAATGAACACTCAGAGATGCATAAATCTGAGCAGAGGAAAGTGAATCTTATTTGTGCACGCATTATTCTATGCCAGTGGCTCCAGAGAAACATAGGATGAGCAGCAGCTGTGATGTTTGTTGCTACTCTGGTTACGTAAGAGGACTTCCATCCACTCACATAATTGATTTTGACCCCCGTGACAGCTCTGATGTGTGCTGTGAAGTGGAGGGAAGATCAGCATTAAGAACGCTTTATTGTTCACAGCATAGAGCCAAAACGTAAACACAGGATTTCTCAGAGTCTCACAGGAAAGCGAAAAAGTTCCTTAAATAAACTGATCTGAATGCACATCATATGTAATCTTAAGATTTAAAGCAGCAGTGTTAATTTTTGTTTATCTCTGCAACTTGAGCTCCTCTAATCCCCTGCTGTGGTCTCATCTGTGTGTGCATTTCTTTCAGTGTAAACATTACTTATAGTAATGCAATCATACTTGCTGCTCAGGATGACTCGAGCGTGTGTTCTGTTTTCGCATCTTTGTTTACAAGGATGCATGAGATGCATGTTTGCAGGTTTTCATCCCACTGACACAGCATGACGTTGTCGTGTGGGCAATCTCAGCATATGGCATTTTCTGCACTCTTGGCGAGGGTTTCAGTCAGCTACACACCAAAGCCAACTGCCATGCTTGGATTTTTACCAAACACAACAAATTAAAAATGGCACAGATCAGTGTCAAAATAAGATAAATCATTCAAACAGTTCTGCAGGGATGGCACAGAAAGGGCATGTTTTATCTCACATGCATTGGAATATTTTACGTGTTTGAATAAATCCATATTTGCTTGGGGTTTTTCTTTACATGGGCTCAGCTTTGTGTTTTCCCAAAGTTTGTCTCTGTAAATGATTCACATTGTCAGAGACTCTGCCCCTTGAAATGGGACTAATCTACATGAATGCAATTCCTGAGGGGAATGTATGAAGGGTTTACATTTTTCCCAGAACTGAACTAAAAGATTAAAGCAATATTTGCTCTATACCCAATGTTATCAAAAATAAAAAAATACAAAAAAAAAACCTTAAAACATGTAGTGGATGTTGTACAAATACAAAGAAAGAGCCACGTGTGAACATACATGAACACCAACATTTAAAGAAAAGGCATGAATGCACAAACAGACATTTGTTTTGAATGAATGAATGAATATTGGCTACTTTCTATTCTTGCATGCATGATTTTTGTACTCTAATAAGCTAAAAACCAACCCAAATGGTGAGGAACAGGCTGTCCCGAAATGATCGATATTCTGTCATCACTATCTTTTAACGAGTGGGATAATCGTAACGTCCCAAAAGTAATTCCTCAAACATGAGAGTAAAAGACAAATAAACAGGGTTTACTTACCGAAATATACCGTCTTTTCACACTTGGGGCACTTTGAAGACATGGTTGTGGTTGAGGAGTCGAGTGAAAGTGGTCTGTTGTTGTTTGTTCACTTTCTCCGTGTCCTTGTCTCTTCTTTCCAACAGCAAGTGTCCCGCTCCGCTCACAGCAGCGCGAGCATCTATTCACTCAACGGCTCCTCGTTTGCATAACCCCGCCCCCCCCTCGCTCTACGAGACCCGTCCGCGTGCTCACTTCACGTGCGCTGGGAACTGGCGCCACTCAACGGCTGTCGTCGAGAATTTGAAAACGGTTGATTTTGACCTAAATGTTGCTTCTAAGATAATGAAAAGAGAGATTAGTAAGCCAAACAAGTAAGTATGTAAGTTTTTTTTAAATCATTTTTACACATTTTTCTGCCAGCTGTAGAGTCTTTCTTTAACTTTTAAAAGATTGAAACCGTCGTCGTCAGTTAGCTTGTTCAAAATTTTGACTATCCTGCAGTTAGCAGCTTCAAACTAATACCTGATGAATAAGGGTCAATGACAAAAAGAGGGTCTAGAAACGTATTTTTAATTAAAAAGTTCTTTGAAAATGGATAAAAACATATTTCTGAGTGAAGAATTATGTTTTCTAACAGATTTCAGTAGCTGACCAACATTTCAAAGTTTGTAGGTTCATTATTTTTCAGTATTTTTAATTTGAGCACCCAAAAATGTCAGGGTGGCGCAACCAAATATATGAAAATATATTTATATGTTCCTGTTATTTTTTCTGTGTGAAATTATTGGCAAGTATCTCTCAAGTGTCTGTAGTGACTCATACATTTTCATTTTGTGTGTTTCATTTCTTTTATTTGTGAATAAGATAAATAATTTGATGTTAAAATAACATTTCACATTATTACATTGGTTGTTCCACCTGACATGGAAATTGTTCCAGTCACCAATGAAGTGAAAAAACCTTTTTTATCAGTATTTCCACTTGGTCACAAATGTCATTTGGGGTCCTCTGGCTGATGCAGTTTCCTGTTTTATTCTCTTCACTTTAAAATAAAAGTCTAATGTTACGGTTGCACCACCCTGACATTTGACAAGGTGAAAATTACGGGACAAAAGTTTTTTTAAATTTCTCAACAGCTTTAAAATTCTTTTTATTTGCAAAGAATGTTTTATTTAAAAAGGTTCAAGCATAAAATAATGCCACTGTATTTTTAATTTCCATTTACAATAACTGACATTCAATTTTTAGAGTTTAATTACTGTGGATACTTGTCAGGACGGTTGCACCACCTGACATTTTGGGGGTTTGAGGAACCAAAACACAAAAAAACATGTTATATTTNAAAAAACCTTTTTTATCAGTATTTCAGAGAAATCTACAAACTTTTCCACTTGGTCACAAATGTCATTTGGGCTCCTCTGGCTGATGCAGTTTCCTGTTTCCTGTTTTATTCTCTTCACTTTAAAATAAAAGTCTAATGTTACGGTTGCACCACCCTGACATTTGACAAGGTGAAAATTACGGGACAAAAGTTTTTTTAAATTTCTCAACAGCTTTAAAATTCTTTTTATTTGCAAAGAATGTTTTATTTAAAAAGGTTCAAGCATAAAATAATGCCACTGTATTTTTAATTTCCATTTACAATAACTGACATTCAATTTTTATAGTTTAATTACTGTGGATACTTGTCAGGACGGTTGCACCACCTGACATTTTGGGGGTTTGAGGAACCAAAACACAGAAAAACATGTTTTATTTTAATAGTTTAAAGATGTGTTCAAATAACACAGGTGTCATAGAATAAAGAAATACATGTGATGAAATACTCAATTCATGATGGAAGGAAATATTGCACTCGGACACAAAAAAAGGGACGTCATGTCATTGACCCATATAATAAGAAATTTAACTCAAAAACTGTAATTTGCTGTGTTAATTTCTGTGTAGCAACTTTTTGTGTCATAATTTATTTATTTTTTTAAAGGTCTTAACGCTTGATAAATGCAGCTTTTTTTTAGAGGTCTCATGTGGGGACAGTGTCAATGATATCAGTACCCATTCTGATCATTTTTACATGGAAAAGTAGCACGTCAAAAGTAATCAAAATAACACACAACCACTAGAACTACTGTTTCTGTTCATGAATGAAAGTAAAAAACTTTTTTTTTCCAATCACAGGGTTCATACACATCTTTTAAAAGTCTTAAATTCATGAATTGAACACTAAGGCATTAAAAAGTCTTAAATTCGTTAAATAAATTACTCAAAGGTCTTAAATTTATCATGGAAGGGTTTATTTATGTTTTATTTGTTTCACCTTTTGTTTTGCAGGACTTTTCGAGAAGGAGATGTTGAGTGGATACTGTCTTACAAGCTGCTGATATAAATTATTATCGACATCCTGGGTCACTATTTGCACTTTTACATACATTTATTCAACCAGAAAGCACTGGGGATCACTTTATATTCAATAAACACACAAAAAGTAAACTTGAATGGGCCTCATTGAGTCAAACACATGCTATAATTGGGTTGCAATACAGCAGGATCCCCAAACCATCAACTATATTTATAATGTTTTTGGTCCTAAATGTCATTCAAGGTGGCATTTTAAGGGTCTTAAAAAGTCTTAAACTTGATTCGCTGAAACCTGCAGGAACCATGAATTAGTAGCTTCAAATTAATAGCTGATAAATAAAACAAGAAACTAACTTTAAAACTGAAATTCGTTGTGTCAAACTCTGTGGGGCAGCTTTATGTGTCATAATTAAAAAAAAAAAAAAAAAAAAAAGTTATATTTTGTGTATTCTACAGAGCTCTTGAAGCTTTTTAAATGAAGATTACTCAGAGGTCTCGTAGTGGTGTGCGATACTAGACCCTTAGGTGATGTCTTTGTGGTTATATTTGCCTCTTCTACCGTCTCATTTTTCTATATAAAGGACAAGACATGTCTATTAAAGGATAATCAGATTCTGTACAATTTAAGAGGCCTAAAACTAGCATATAAGTCTACTACCCAAGTTTTTCCTTACAACTTTAAACAGTAAGTTTTATGAGTGTTGATTTAAAAGCATACAGCACATTAGCCATCTTTCTTGTACCTTTAATTTCTTAATGTTTTATTCCCTTTTTGTATAACTCATTCCATCAGCTCCCTGGATGCAGTTTCATAACACATCTGACAACCGTTTTTGTACCATGCAAACCCAAGCATTAACAATCTTCACAGTTGCAGGCCTGTATCAGGCTGTAAGTTTTCCGTACAGCACTTGAAAGCAGCATATTTCCCCTCTCAGGCCAGTCTGTGGTCTGTCATAGCTCGGTTAGGCGGGAAAGCTGTTAGTTCAACTGTTGGGGCTGTCCAATGTGGCACATGCACTCCCACTTCCTTTTTTCCCCCTTTTTCCACAAGTGGCGTAGGAGCAGTGTTTGGTTGAATCACAATGCGCTCATTCAGTGTGAGTGACTTGTAGGAATTTGTTCGCCAGAGGAGGAAGATGAGGAAGAAACGTGGCTGGGGTGGGTCATGTTTCCATTAAAGAGTCTACTGAGGGAGACAGAAAGCGCTTGAATTTCTCACAAGATGCTCGTGAATTCACTTGTGATGACTAATTAACAGACTCTTTGACATCTCCTTATCACTTCTTCCAGCAGAATGTGTCCGTCCTTTTCCACCTAAGCCTTGTCGGTGTGACTGAGGTCATCTCTTTCACACATTGGTGTTGTCTGGTCTGTCTGCGTTGAGACACTGTGCAGATCCTGCTCCAGGAACAGACACCGTGGCGTTTCTCACATCTGTGTTGCGACTGATTAGCACTGGTTCGTCCTTATCTCTGAAAAAAGAACTGTTACAGGGTCAGCTAAAACTTAATTCCCTCTCCAACTGTTCACGGTGTCACTGTGTTTTTCTAAATAATGATCAGGTTGGTGGGGGTGTTTCATCCTTACTCTGTGCACAGCTGAAGTCTGTGTGTGTGTGTGTGTGTTTTGCAGAGGACATGAGTTCATTGTCCGTTCACCTCCAGTTGTTTGCTGTGGTTGCAGGTTTACTGGCGGTTCAGCAGTGGAGCAGTATCAGACTCAAACCTGCTGAGAGGAGAGCAAAGCAGAGGAGAGGAGGTCAGATATACTACAGAGCACAGACAAAGAGGAGAGGAGGTAGGAAATTCAAAGTGAAGGGCCAATGTTCTCAGAGACGCCTCAGCTCACTAAACCCGTGTGATAAAGATGAAAGGAAGTGTATTAGATCCCTGTTTCTGTACAATAAAACATTTACGCAAGGCTGAAAAAGGAAATATGGATTCAGCAAATATCTCCGTTTGAAAATGAAAACCAATTTGTTAAATTTACGCCTAGGTACAGGTGGAAGCCAAAGGAACAAAAACAAAACAAAACATGTCCCTGATGGTTCAAACATAGACTGTTTAATGAGTGGACGTAACGACGTTCGGCTAAAACTGAAGCCTCCAGCAGATGCCCCGCCCCCTGGTGTCTGGCTGCAGTATAGGTCAGAAGCCCCGCCTCCCCATGTATTCCAGATATGAGCCGGGAAAACTTAAAAAAATTACGATACCTCGTAGAAACGTTTCTCTCATCCTTACATTAAGGTAGTATGACGATTTCATCTGGCTGCATGGTGTTCAGGTGTTTTTTTTTTCTGAGAAGTTAGTTTCTCATTAGTTATTGGACGTTAAAAACCGCGATATAAGTTTCGTTTTACGATAGTTGACAGCTGCCGTTGGTGAGTAGGTTTTATCGGGGATATAAGAAACTTCGGGAAAGAGCCAAAAGGAGACTAAACCTTCTGAAGAAGAAGAAACAAATATTTTTATTTCTCTTTTTTACTTGGCTCCACTGGAAATTCTCTACTGTGCAGACTCTGGCTGCACACTAGAGAAACGGGGTTTTTTTGGCTTCAAAATCGTAGAACGGTGACAGGCGGAAGCACGCTGTCCATTCTATATACAGTCAATGGTTCAAACTAAAACAATTAGATTATTTTGAGGAGGATTTCGTGAACTTTGGTTGTCTGAATAGAAAATATCAAGGCCAAAAGTGGAGCTACCAACTTATCTGAGCTGCTTCTCCCAGCCTCTAGCCCCAAGAGGAAAGACAGGAATAGATAGAGAGGAGGGGGAGAGGAGGCTGAGGTGGTCCTCAGGGATTAAAAGCCTGTAAGTACTCAACTTTTATTACACTTATTGTAAGTCAGAGCTGTGATGGGAAAAGAGCATAGAAATTTAGTACACTCTAATCTGTTATTCACTCATCAAAAACACACAGGTGAATCTCCTGAGGTTTACAAATGCTTTGCAAAGAGAGAAACTCTGATGGGACAAGTATTTCACACCCTTGATTGTACATAAAATCAGGCGACACGACTCTGATTGTACAAAAATGAGGCCAAAATAATCTGAGCCTTCTGATAACTTGGGCTCTTGGAGCAAGAGTCTGCATATGAATCACCCATTTCTCCTACAAACCACGAGACAAATCTAATTTTCTAATGAAACAGGAAAGTTTGGAAAAGTCCTCAGTGGAACGGCTTCTTGAGTTGATTCGAAGTGAATGATCAGAGATGAAATTCAGTGACACTTTTCTGAGGTGTAGCAATTGTAGAATTTAACCTGAGTAAAAGCTGATGGGCCAGACAGTCAATTTCATAAATAATAATAATAATAATATTAATAAAAATGATTTTACATAGCGATTCTCAAAATACTCAAAGACACTTTACAGATTCAAGGACATTAAAATCCAACAAGTAAACAAACAAACAAGGAAAAAGACATAAAAATCCACCGTTTCTGTTTCGTATTACAGTTGGCTTGTGGGGTCCCATCTGACTAAATTATAATAACAACAGATTTATGAATTAAAAAAGTCAGCTTGATTGGTCGGGCAGGGGCAAGAAGTGAGTTTTTTTTAGCCTAGACTGCTGAAAAACTGCTGAAAAACACAACTTTTTCTGTTTCTAATTCTTTGAAACTCACATTTAAGTTTATCTTTCAAGGCCTCAAGAACAGGTTTCATTCATTAAATGTCATATTCTGGTCTTAAATTAATTACTCAAAGGTGTCAAACCAGTCAGGGCAGGATTTGTTAATGTTTTATTGGTTTTATTATTTTTTGGGGGACTTTTCGTGACGGAGATATAGAGTGAAAACTGTCTTACAATCTGCTGATGTAATTTATCTGCATCCTAGCTAGGCAGTCTATATGACTATGGGTCACTGTTTGCACTTTTACATACAGATATTAACCAATGAGGAACTTTATGTTCAATAAACAGACAAAAAGTAAACTTGAATGAGTCTCATTAAGTGACACATGCTTTGATTTGGTTGTAATGCAGCAGGATCCTCAAACCATCAACCATATGGCGCTTTTCCACTATACAATTCCAGCTCTACTCTACTCGGCTCTACTCGGTTTGGTTATCTTTTCCTCTAGCCCGGCTCCAGACTCACGGTGGGCGTGGATCTTATAGCAGTTGCGCTAAAGTGCTGCGCAGAAGTGCGTGCATGTCATCTCTAACGCGACACAAACATAATTTTGTACTAACATATGTGCCACCGTGGTCTTTAAAGGAAAAAACAAAGCTTTCAAAAGATTTCATTAAAGTAATACAGCGGCCTAATGTCGGGCGGCATGACACAGGAGCAGAGGTAAACAACAGCCTCGTGCTGCTGCGCGGAGAGGGAAACGAAGGAGCTGCTTAACGACATTAACTCTTCACTGGATCCAGTGAGGTCGCTTTAATTTTTTATTTTTGGGCCTGGTAAACCGGAGATTTTCTGTTGATCAATCATTCTTCTTTGAACTGTTTTTCCTTTTTGGTTCCCTGTGGATTCATGGACTGATTGGTGCTTAGAGACTCTCGTGGCAGACAGATCGCTCCTGCACCGACGAACTTTGATTTAATCGAGAAGACTCTTTAAACCGAACTATCTTTGCTGTTAACTTCTTTTTCATTTAAAAGGGACTTTTAACTTATTTAGGAATCATGAAGGTACATTTTAAGGTGGTATTTTGTGTTCATTCAGTCTGGTTCTGTGCCGTCGGGTTTAAATGTCATTAAAAACTCGTCGCTGACTTATTTGTTTGCCTCTTGTAAGTGATTTGTTCTGAGTCTTAAGTTTCCGTGAGGATATTCTCTGACCAATGAGTGACCGGCAGACCGTCGACGTCACGTTTTAGTATCGGCTTTACTCGCTTGGAACCCGGGTAGAGTAGGTACTAAAAACTGGCGTCTGCCGCGTAGTACTGCGCTAGTGGAAATGCAACACAAACCGGGTAGAGCCGAGTAGAGTAGGGCCAAGGCGAGTCAGTGGAAAAGGGACAGTATTTATGTGTTTTTAGTCTTAAATATCATTCAAAGTGGCATTAAAAGTGGTCGTAAACAGCTTGAATTTGACTCGCCAAAATCTGCAGATACCCTGAAGAAGCTGTTTTTGAATCTGGGAATTAATATACTCTATAATCTGAAAGTTTCCAGACTATGTGTTTTTCCTCAGACAGCAGAAGCGTCATAAGCCGACTCTTTCATAGCTGGCATCACATTTATTCAAATGCTGTTAAATTCCATCTGCAGCACTGAAAAACATGACATCATATTTTTCCAATTGCACCCTGCGTATTTCCTCCAGACAGGACAGGAGAGCTCAGAGAGAAAAAAAAAACACAAGTTAAAATGTGAAACCGACAGCATGTACTAGGGAGCTCAATGAAACCTAAACCTGTAAATTAAAAACCTTGATAAAGCTATGAGAGCTGAAGAGTTTATGTGAACTTCAGTTGCACACCTGCCCATAACACCACTCACTCCAACACACACACATTACATAACCGCCATGCCCTGAGGCCAAACAGGTGCCAGCGCTGCCGTGGCCCCCAGACAGTGACAATCCAGTGTCTCTGCTTTCAATCCCTCCCTTTTCCTTCCTGTTCATCCCGCTCCCCCTTTTTAAAACACACACACAAACTCACACATTCAGGCTCCACGGATGCAAATTCACGCATAATCCGCACGAGCCACGTGACAAATCTGTTTTCTCCGAGGAGCCCCACACAACGAGCGGCTCCAGCCCTGCCCAAGAAGACCACAGCTTCTTCTTTCAGCTCGCGGGCACAAATGTATACGAGAGGCAACCGGATGATTTGGGTCAGATTGACGGGATCTGTGGCCTCTATTTAAACACGGACAGGCACGTCATTTAAAAAGACCTCAGACAGCTGTGTGGTATTTTTGAAAAAAGTAAGAACACGCTGTTTTCATATGTGACACGTGATCTGTCTGGTGAGCATGTGCGTCTTTGAGGAAGGGGAGAAAAAAAGAGCCTGAATTAATTATTGAAATGTTCCCACAGCACACAGTGTAGAGTGGTGATTATTTTAAGAAACAGTAGCCTATGTTTAGCCCTCCAGGGAGACAGGCATTAGATTAAGCATGCAGAGCAGCTAATAATCTATATGTTGTGTGACAGACAGACCCCAAATATTTTAATTGAAAGTTATGAAGACGACTGAGAGGATAATAAGACTGGTGTTTTAATTTTTGGGGTTTAAAATATTGTCTGAAACTAAGAACCCTGTCTCCGTTTAGGATGCCGATGTGGTGCCGTCTGTTTATAGTATAACATCAGCAAGTCTAGACTCTGAAAAGTTTTTGGAAAGTGTCCTGAGATTAAATTTATTTTGTGGTCTTCACGATTGAAATAGAGATTGATTGATTGATTGGTACCAATAATTTAATGGAAGTCACAGTCACACTCAGTCACACCCATATGATCTTTGGTAAGTACGATTACGCTCTAAGACATCAGCAGAAGCAGAATTCATTTAAAAGAAGCGTAGGATTAGTACTGCAAGGTCTCTTTTGAATAAACAATCTCCATTTACTTATTCTACTTTTATAACAAGTGGTAACTTCCAATGATTAAACATGAAATCAACCGTGAGTCTAAAGAATGAGCTCTGTAATAAATGGCATAATCCCTCAACAAGAAACTAACTATAAGGAAAAAAGTTGCAGTTCCCAGAATGTCCTCTTGAGGTTGACTTCAAGGCCAATGAATCCCCTTTAAAAAGTTCACTTTTGGTCTCATCACTCCGAATAACTTTGTTCTTTGGAAGCGGTATGCCTTGTGGTATTTGCATGCAGCCCATTTTTCTTCAAGTGCCTCCCTATTGTGCATCTTGAAACGGCCAGACCACATTTTTTCAGTGAGTCATGTATTTCAGCTGAAGTTATTTGTGAGTTTTTCTACACATCCTGAACAATTTTACCGGCTTTAGTGGCTGAAATGTTTGTTGGTCTACCTGACCGTGGTTTGGTCTCAACAAAATCCTGCATTTACCTCTTCTTAATTAGAATTCGAACGCTGCTTATTGGCGATCTCAATTCCTCAGATCAGTGGTTCCCAACCTTTTCCAACTAACTTTAAATCTCGAAAAAGTTTGAGGCCCACATCCAACCCAATAAGTATGGCGGCTACAAAAAGCCTTTTTAGAATTTCATGTGTAACAATGACCCAAAATGTAACAATGGCCCAAATTATAATGAAAAATATAATAAACCCAAAATGTGATACCTGGTCAATAATGTAACAGATGTCAGGCCAAAAATGTGGGGGGGTTAAGTTTAGGGTCGTGTTACCTATTGGGCCATATCATGCCTTCCTATAGGACTTTTTTCATATATGAACATCTGAACTGTTTAATTTCCTTTAAAACTTAACTGAGTTTGACATTTTAAATGTTATTCTGTATATTTGTAACTTCATATAATTACACTCCACTAAAATCATATTTTATTGGAAATGATTTGGCGGCCCACTTGCAATACCATCACGGCCCACCAGGGGGGCACGGCCCACAGGTTGGGAACATAGACTGTATAATGAGTGGACATAACGACGTTCGGCTCAAACTGAAGCCTCCAGCAGATGCCCCGCCCCCTGGTGTCTGGCTGCAGTATAGGTCATAAGCCCCGCCCCCTGGTGTCTGGCTGCAGTATAGGTCATAAGCCCCGCCTCCCCATGTATTCCAGATATGAGCCGGGAAAACTTTAAAAAATTACGATACCTCGTAGAAACGTTTCTCTCATCTTTATGCTTGGGTAGTATGACAATGTCATCTGGCTGCATGGTGTTAGGGTGTTTTTTTTCTGAGAAGTTGGTTTCTCCTTAGTTATTGGACGTTAAAAACCGCTATTTAAGTTTCATTTTACGATAGTCGACAGCTGCTGTTAGTGAGTAGTTTTTATCGGGGATATAAGAAACTTCGGGAAAGAGCCAAAAGGAGACTAAACCTTCTGAAGAAGAAGAAAT
>RPOG01003994.1:0-51911 GCA_008086565.1 Thalassoma bifasciatum | reverse complement strand
CTTCGTTCTTTCCACCTGCGCCTGCTGAGCACTTTTCCCTGACAGAAATGTCAAGGACACAGGCGGGTGAAAACAAAACCAAAGCGTGTTTTTCACACCGTCTGCAGATCCATGAGCACGTCTTTACTTATTTTAAAATTAAAAGAGTGTGGAGAGGAAAAGATGAGCCCCAGATGCAGGCAGAACATCACTTCCTGTGCTGATAGTTGACGCCCAACCAACAGGAGTGCTTATGAATAATTAAGCTTCTTTTTTGTTTTGATTTTGCACTTTGGACCATAGATGTCAACCAATCAGCTGCAGGTACACTGATGATAGGCAGCATGGATCCTTTTACCCTTTCTGAACCCTTTAGGGCCTGAGCCCTAAGACACCTGCCTGGACTATTTTGCTTATCTTGACCATAAAACTGTCAAAAAATGTCCTGTGAGTCGGTGCTTAGGCCCATTTTTTTCTGGAATACTTTAAACTTTCAATACCTGGTGTTATTTCCAATTTACTGCATGTTATTTGAGAGAGGAACACTTTAAACTGAAGAGAAACACAAACAGAGAATTGGATGTTGGAGGTTTAGTGAAGAAAAAAAACACTTCAAACAAACAGATCGGAAAATTTTAACATGTGAAGTTGAATATTTGAACATTAACAAAGCATTTATACCAATTTTTCTCTTATTTAGTAAAAAAATAGGTATTTGAAAGCATCACCAGATCCTCCAGCATCTCACAGCTTCTCTCTCTCTTTGCACAAGAGCCACTGAAGGATGTTTTCTCCTCTTCATGACATAAAAAGTGAAACTGGAAGTGAAGGAGAAAGATGTTCAGCCATTCATGCATATTGTACAGTACAAACAAGGCATCGTACGCTATTTATAAAGGATAGCAACAATACAAACCTCAAATCAGGTTCACACAGCACAAAGAAGGCTGGAAGCACACCACACAAAACAAGCATCAAACTACATTTGTAAATGTGTATATGAAGTAGAACCTCGACAGAGAGAGCTTCATTCATCCCATCTAACGTTACCTTTTCTCTCATGAAGTTGCTCCTTTTTTCTCAAACTAGTAACGAATGAAACTTCCCATGGAAAATACTGAAGAACAAGTAAAAAACAGTTTTAAAACACTCAGCAGAGTAAAGGGGAACAGAAAAAGTGTGTAAGTTGGTACTTATGCCCCTGGTAGGAAAGCGTGAGAGGGGGCTGCTGCTCAGAGGTTTTGTTATTATGTTGATTTTACTCTTAATCCATGTTGTTTTCTATTCATTTCTGTGTGCGTCAAAATAAATCCAACAGTTTTTATTGTTGTTTCTGTGTATTTCTTTAATTAATTGTTTGCTCCTGCCTTGGGATGAGGTGAGGAGGAGGAGGGGCTCGTTTGAATTTAAAGAGACACACACCAGGTGCTGGTTTTCATATGATGTTGTGAGAAAAGGTACAGATTTTCATTCAGACCACAGGGAAAGACTGTATCAAGCAGCAGAAAGTTGGTAAACTCTTTCATGGCACCAAACAACTTTAATCTATGAGCCACATTCAGAGACAACCCCGACTTCACTTTTTTTGTGATAACACAACTTTACACTCATTTCAGTGAGAGAAAAGTGTAGTTATGAACAATAACGCCTATAACGAAGAACTAGAAGCTAACTAATAACACTTAAAACACAACTTCCTGTGCAAAGACCAAGTTTAATTTTTATACTAATTAGGCTTTACTGATCCTAAATAGAAAATTAAAATAAAAATGACACTATGACACTTCACTCTGAAATAGGCGTCAAGTTGTTGTTATAATAATTAAAAGTATGTCAGTATGTTTGTTATGAAAACACATCAAATGATTGTCACAGTGAGAGGCTGAAAGATTAAATGAATGTGGTGTTAGGAAGGAGCTGTTTGGTGACCTGGTTGGCGCTCGGCGTCCTCTGCAGGTCGTGTGAGGACGGAGTGAAACAGATGCTGAAGGGGGGGCAGATTCTCAGGCTGCAGACCAGACTGTGTTTAAGTCTGAGAGTATAAAACCCACTGAACACACTCAGACTGTCTGCTCTGATCAATCAGGATGAAAGTGGCTCTTGTTCTGCTGTTTGCTGCCTACGGTGAGTCTCATACAAACACAGAGGGGAGGGGAGGGGGGGGTCACTGTGAGTTATTTTGTGCTATTATTGTGATCTATGGGAAGCTAAGAAGTCAATGCAAAGGGGTCAGGTCACATTTTCTGGAGCAAAGCTGTTCGACTTGATTTTTGAGAAAAAATAAAAACAAAACAAATAAATGTTAAGGATTTTAAAGCTGATGCAGTAACTCTGGTTGTTTGTGTCTCAGCTCACGGGTGTGGTACCCCCACCTATGAGCCGTCAGTGGGCCGAGTTGTGAACGGAGAAGATGCTCGTGCGTACAGCTGGCCCTGGCAGGTGAGTCTACTGATTTTTCTTTTCTACGTGTGGATAAAACCGATTCTTGACGCTGTTGCTGTGTCTGTGTCTCAGATCTCCCTGCAGTACCTGAGCGGCTCCACCTATCGTCACACCTGTGGAGGAACTCTGCTCGCCCCCAACTGGGTCCTGACAGCCGGACACTGCATTGGGTTGGTCCTCTCTGTTTTAGTAACAGCTGTCATGTGACTAGGAATGGATATTAACCCAGATATTTGACCTGGTGTTTGTTTACTTCTTCAAAAGATCCAAAAACAAACAAAAAAATCCAAACAAGCATTGTTAATATTTAATGAATAACTCAATTACTAACTATTTCATGAAGATTTATTACATTTATTGTGTTTCTTACCTCTCACAGGTAATGGAGATAAAGGTTAATTCACTCCTTCTTGTTTTTTGATGTTTCACCATTTCATAGCTGTTGAAAGACCAACAAATCAAACAAAATAATTTTTAAAAAACATTGGAAGTTGCTGTTTATATTTTTTGGATTGTACATGCATGCAAGTTGTCTATGTGTGTGTGTGTGTGTGAGTGTGTGTCTGGCATTTTTTGACCCCCTTTGACCTCATATTTGGTAGCCGGGTCAAATTGACCTATTCAGTATCTTTGTGTTATAAACATGTTGGGGGTAGTTGCAAATATTTGAGATGGACCGCATATTTTTAAATATGTTTATTACTAAATAAGCCAAGTGGAGAAAGTTTCATTCTGAAAGAAATAATATTACTATTTTTCCTAGATGTTGTAAATTTAACGGTTAATATGTTTTTATTGATGAAAATGTCCTATTTGATTCTGCTTTTTGATCTGATTCTTCATTCATTCCCTTATCAGCTCTTCCTGTGAGGTTTTCGGTGTCAATAATGTCTTATTGAGTTTATAAGTAAATAAGAAATTGGTCGATCCATTTAGATATCTCTGGAGGTAATTAAATGAAAATTGATAAAAGTTGTGACATCGATATGTTGTTTTGTTATTAACTAAAGTGGGCCATCCAATAATGTTTAGAGTAGTTTGGAACCTTGCACTTGCCGTAGTTATGCTGAAGTGGGGCATGAGTCTGTTCGTATTTTAACATTAAAAGTTTTCAGTACTGTTCACAAAAATTCGATGTGATATGTTTCTGTGGTGAAAGGTGAAATTATGTTTTAAAACCAAAGTTATATCAACGTATGCTAACAGCTAGCATATCAATGCAATATCCCATGCACTTTAGCATCGAGCTACCGCTATGTTTTCTATATTGTCTGGGGTACATTTGGAGATTGGTGACATTTTGACTGAATATGAATCTCTTGGGAGAGAGTAATTTATACTTGTTTGTGTGTTCAGTTTTACAGCGTCTTGAGTAAAATTTCAACTGGAAGAAAAACTCATTCATCTGCTGAGCTAAGCTAAGCTCTGGCGTAATGTAAAGGATGATAAAAGAGTCATTAAGAATAAAGGTAAATGATGTTGATGGATTGAACCATCCTTCATATCCTTACATGTGACCTGTGTGTGTATTTTTGTGTGTGTTTTTGTTAGCCCCCGTACGTACCGTGTGGTTCTGGGTGAGTTCGACCTCACCAGAGAGGAAAACAACGAGCAGATCAGGAGCGTGGAGAAGATCATTGTTCACCCCCGCTGGGATGATAACTGCCTGTCCTGTGGGTGAGGATAGAAAAAACTTTAATCTTACCTAAAATAAATCAAAACCTGCCAGGTGGTTGGTATATACTTACAAAGACAACACTACGTCTTTTTGTTTAAATGATTCATGAGAACATTTCAGAGTGTTGTAATTTGACCTTATCCTGTTGTGTTCCAGAAATGATATCGCATTGATCAAACTGGCCTCACCTGCCGTTCTGAACGACAAAGTGCAGCCGTCCTGTGTCCCAGAAAGCGGAGAGATCACTGCTCACAACGAGCCCTGCTACATCACCGGCTGGGGGAGACTTTACAGTGAGTCAGTGCAGAGAAAACATGCTAAGATGTCTGATCTTTAATAATCATTAAACCCTGAACAGTGGGGGAAAGGAAAGAAATGCACACATGTGAAGGAGGACAGATAAAGTGCAAGAATGGCCTTTTTTTATTCTAAACTGCTGTTTAGAATAAAATATTAAAGGATGACCCAGTAAAATTAAGGATGAAAATTACCATGATTTATAACATGATGAATTCAAATCTAAAACTGAATGTAAATTTCCTCTAAACTTGTGGAGATTTCCAGTTGAAAAGTGCAGCTCCTTTTCAAAGGTGGAGTTTCAAATGATGCCTCGGATGCTTCTTACAATTAGAATTCATTCAAAAGAAGAACTAATGTCATAAATAAATGCTTCCGTGTGGGATGAAATGTACCTACATCTTATTTATACCTGAGTTGAGAATATTTACAGTTATGTTTAATTTATTAAGAGGTAAATCCTGAAACATTTCACCCTGGATTTTGCTGGGTCATCCTTTAGGTTTTAAGTGCTGTGAAAAAAGTACAGGAAGAGAAAAAAATAATTGCTAGGGAATGCAGAAGTCTTCTTGAAAAATAAAAAATAAAAAAAAATAACTGGCTTTGACCCTTCAGGGCCTCCGTAGCTTCTGTCTCTGGCTTATGAAATTTGAAATACCACAGTCAACCCTTTATAGCCAAATGTATCATATTTGATACATGAGTTCAAAGACCTCTATCTCATCAAAATGACAAATAGTTTCTTTAAAAACCTGTAAAAAATATTTTAAAAACATATTCTGCCACTTTGAGGATTGTCATATCACTACAGTTGGCTGAAGTTTTATTTTGGCCCTTTTTCAAAATGTCTGCTCTCATGAAATCTTCCACTCACATATTTTCAGGAAAATCATTGCAACATCAAAATAGTTACTTCTAAAAGGAATTAGTGTCTCCTGCATGAAATAAATGCATATTTACCAACAAACTTCAATAAAATAGATGCAATAGTTTCCAAAACTGCCCAGAATGTCAAATGTGATACAGGAATTATATCATGAATGAAATGATAAAGCAATATTTTTTGTGGCTTTTAAAAAAAAGGGTTGAATTTTCTAACTATTTTTTGTTTGGTCTGGCTTTACAGGGCTAAAATAATTTAGAAAACTGACAAAAACTAAAAAAAGATGATTATTTGGACTCATTTATTCACAGTGGTACAGAATAAACTCACATCTGTTGAACCTTGCACCCACAGAGTCACATTGTGTTGTTTATTATGATAGAAAATGTCTTTCTATTGCATCCCTTTTTGTCCTTATTGATAAAATTGCTGACATAAAAACTTAATTTTCTGGCTCCATGTCAGGATTCTCAGAGAAAGTGATGTTTAGAAAGTTTGGTTGTCTTGTTTTTCTGTCAGGTGGGGGTCCCATTGCCTCTAAGCTCCAGCAGGCGCTCCTCCCCGTGGTCGGACACAGCACCTGCACCAGCAGCGACTGGTGGGGGAGCTACGTGAAGATGACCATGATCTGTGCTGGTGGGGACGTTCGCTCCGGCTGCCACGTAAGATTTAACCACATGATAACATCCACATGTTCGCTCTGCATTCAGTCTGCAGCTTCATTCTTCACCCGTGTGTTTCTGCAGGGCGACTCCGGGGGTCCTTTGAACTGCAGGGGCAGGGACGGCCGCTGGTACGTCCAGGGGGTGACCAGCTTCGTCTCCTCGCTGGGATGCAACACCCTGAAGAAACCCACCGTGTTCACTCGCACCTCCTCCTTCACTCAGTGGATCAGCGACGTGAGTTACAAACACTTTCAAACATTTTAAAGAGAGAAATTACAGAAGAAAACCTCTCATTATTCTTAATTTTACATTATACCAAAATCTTCTCAATCTCCTGATCTCACAAAATCAGACCATAATAATTCATTTTACCTCCCATTTAAATTGAATCTTGACTTTCAAAATAAAACCACAACTTATGAGTCAAATAAACCCTCACAAGTACAAAGCAAATGATAAACTTTCAGTAAGATTGAAAACCTCAATTTCCAAATATAAAATTGTTCTTCCACACAATTCCTTCAAACACAGCCGTCATTTCAGGTGACTCACCTGTGTTTTAAATGTTTTCATTTCAGACTATGCTTCAGTACTGAAGACATCTCTAATGCCAATAAACTCACTGAATCAGCCCCATGTTGTTTCCTTTTTTTGGCTTCTATTCTGAAAAGAATATAAAACCTAATTGAGCCGTTGTATTTCCATCATGTATTTGATTTCACTTACTTTTGTACCAGGTCAGGTTAAAGATTAAAACTCAAAGCTAGGGATGCAGAGAATCAGAATTAAGTTCACGTTTCTGCTTTTTCCTCCCAGAAAATCACACAATATAAAAAAAATAACCTCTTACATAGTGGCGTGCAGAGGGGCAAAAGACATTAAAGGCATGTACAGTAAGGGCTTCAGTTCCAAAGAAGGTACTTAAGTATATTTTGGCTACCAAGAGGTCAGTCTATCATGTCTTTACCAGTCAAAAAGTCAGATTTGTCCGGTTTGCCAACCAGGAAGTTACTCAAGCACGTGTTTTGGTTCCCAAGAAGGCACTTTGGCTCAAGTTTGGCTCCTGACAGGGCATTTAGCATATTTTAGCTTCTGAGAGGACACTTAGGGCCCATGTACTTGAGAATGGGCTTAGGGTGAAATGCAAAAGTATCGTTACGCTTCAGCTGACCCAAAATCCCAAACTTTTGAAAATGCCCTCCAGAGTCAGTCATTCTGAAATGCCGTTTCTGCCGTCGCCATGTAATTGACAAGCTGGGGTTTTCAGTGAAACACTGATGTCAACCTTATCTTTGTGCATTGGCATTAAACCGCCATTGTGCCATGCGCAAACTGAAAAACAACAATAGTGATCAACTGTTTTGTTCTTTTGCTGCTAAATCTGACAGCCTGCCTTGTAACAAAATGTACTTTTATTGCACTTTTTCTGCAATCAGAGAAAAAAGTTTTTAGTATAAACTCCAGATGATCAGCTCACCTCTTCTTCAGCCTCTAAACCTTTGTTGTGTATACGGCTTCAACAGTTATATCGCCATCTACAGTCCTGATATGCATACTACAGCGTTTAAAGTCCCTTAGCTATGCTTGTAAATAGATTTTTTTCTCTGCTTTTTTGCATTTTAAGGTGAAATGCTATTAAGTGTTGGCATGTAAACGGAGCCTTAAGCGCACCCTTTTCAAAATTTTGGTCTTGGGGCGGGTGGACCCCCCCTACTCCCCCCCTTGTGCCCACCACTGCTGTCACCCCTTTCCAATTCTACTCTTTGTTCAAATCTGATCAATGTCTTTTCCAAAACTACTGACTAAAAAACAAATGCATGGACAACAAGGAAACAAGAAAAAAATGAATTAAATAACCTAAAGCACCTAAAAGTTTTTCTTAAGCACATTGGCAGCAGGAGTTTTAAAAATCCTCAACTTTATCTGCAAAGCCTCGCTGTAGATTCACGTATTGACCACCAGGGGTCAGTGTTTGCTGTTATACCTGATGAGCAGATGTGAGTGAGGAGACAGAGGGAGAGGAGGAGGTAACATCCTTATTGACCTATATATCATGAACACACTGGGTAAGAAAGGATCTATAATTTATGATTTTAATCAACTGGAGCTGCACAGGATGGTGTTTTATTCTGTGAATAAAAGAACGAGTGAATCATTTAGACTCATCCTGCAGCTGTAACACCAACAGGGCCACACATGGAAGCCTGAACTGTCTGTACAAACACAAAGATGCACAAATTCATGAAGGAGAGGAAAGCAGGGAGTGATTTACAACCCCAGATTGAGGAATAATGGAGAGGAGCAGCAGTGGGTGCTGGCTTTGTTTCCCGGTGGGGGGGCTCCTGCAGCCTTCAGCCGCCTGGACTTCAGCCCGCTGAGTGAACGAGTGAGCTTCAGATCACAGGCCATTGGCTTGCTGCTCATTACTGAACGCTGCATTAAATCCTCGCCTGTAAATAATGTGATAACTGCTGTGCAGGGCTCAGCGTCACCCGCAGGAACTGCACGCCGCCATCTTTCTCCTTTTTTATTTTTTTTTTGCCTCACTTCCCCTCTCTCTCCATCTCTCCTTCCTTCAACGATGACTGGAGTTCAGTCTGCACATGCAAAGTAATTATTCCAGCCCAGTTGCTCCAGGGGAAGAGAGAGGGCTCATTCCTCAAAAGCAGAAGCCCCTGATCCACTCCCTCTCCTCCCCCCTGTCTCCTCCCCCTTCCACGGCTCAGCTCAGGGAGACCACAGCATCCTTTAAAAGGCTTCACTGAAACGCAGAATCAGCAGCTTCACAGGAGGAGAAACAGGGTGGTGAATAAACACTCATCATGTCTGTGCAGACACATGAGGAAAAAACACCTGAGAAAGCAGCTTCATGAATGAGGATCCTTTATCCTCACATGAAGCAGAGTTATGAAACCTTATCCCAGAGTTTTTTTTGTGATAAATATCTCAAAAACTTCCTTAACTAATACATTTTTTCTGATGCATTGTGCTGATACCTGGAAAGAACATGAATTCCTCAGTACAACAGAAAGCACTTAAAAGTACTCCCTCTAAGTTTTGCACCATGAGACTGAAACCTTGTCTGTGCTCTCTGAAAGTTTGGGTGCTTAAGAGAAAACAAAAAAAACTGAACAGATAGAGGAGAGGAGAGAAAGATAAACAGTGAAGAAAACAGTGACGGGGAGAATTTAAATTTGCAGGGGTGGATCTATCGGGGGGGGTTAGGGTGGCAGATGCCCCCTTAAGACATAGACACAGAAATAAATCAAAATCTTGAGCTCAAGAATCATATTTTGCATTAAAAAGTCAAAATTTCGATATGATTAGTCTAAATTATGGGGCATTAAGTTGAAATTTTGGTCTACAAAAATCAAATTTTGAGTTTTAAAGTCAACAATTTGAGATATCAAAGTCAAAATTCTATGATAAAAGGTTAAAATTTTCAGATGAATAGTCAAAATGATGGGACTCAAGTTGAAAATTTTGCTATATCTCAAACTTTTTGACTTTATATGTGCAAATAAATAAAAGGGGAGCAATCTCAACAGATCCAGTTTTTCATTTGGAAATTTTTAACTGGCAGAACTTGGCTTTAATAAATTTCTCACTTGATAATTTGCATCAAACAGTCAAAATATTGAGAAAATTAGTCAAAATTATGTGGCAAAAGTTGAAATTTTGGGCCAAAATTAAAAATAAAAAAAAAAAAATCAAATTTTGAGTTTGTAGGCAATCATTTGAGTTATCGAAGGTTGGATAAAAGGTCAAAATTTTCAATAAATAATCAAAATGATAGGGTTCAAGTTGAAATTTTGCCGTATTTAAAACTTTTTGACTTTATATCTGCAAAAAAAGAAAAGAGTAATCTCAACAAAGCCAGTGTTTTAATTTGGATATTTTTAAGTGGCAGAAACTGGCTTCAGTACATTGTTTATGTTGCCATTATACAAACTATTTATCTCAATATTTTGACTTTTTATCTTAAAATTTTAACTTTGCTACCTGAAATGACTGACTTAAATCTCATAATTTGGACTTTTTAAACTAAAGATTTGATTTTTTTTTTAATCCCACCCTCAAAAGTATGAGATGAATAGTCAAAATTATGAGGCAATAGTTGAAATTTGAGCCACATTTAAAAAAAAAAAAAAAAAAAAAAAAAAAGAATTTTAAGCCACAATTTTGAGATTAAGAAGTCAAAATTGTGAGATAAATAGCCAAAATCATGAGGCAATGGTTGGAATTTTAGCCAAAAATTTTTTGAGTTTTAAGTCAAAATTTTGAGATTTAAAAGTCAAAATTATGAGATGGAAAGTCAAATTTTGAGATTAACTGTTTAAATGATGGGGCCGAGGTTGAAATTTTTCCTTTTTATTTCAAACTTTTTGATGAATATGTGAAAAAAAAGTAGTCCTAACAAAGCCTGATTTTCATTTTGATATTCTTAACTGTCAGAAATTGGCTTTAATACTTTTTTTTTTGTTTTTTTTTTTCACTTCAAATGTCCAGTAAATGTTGTAAATAAATGTTTGGGTTAAGAAGCTTCTTTGTGGTCTCTGGTAGTTTTCTCTTTTTGGGTTTTTCCCGAATTTAGTCACCCTAATATTGAATTAATCCAGCAAATAGATTTCTGACCATCTCCACCATTTAACAAAGAAGTTCTCCTCTCTTGCCCCTTGTTAATATTTTTCTAGCATCACAACAGCTTGCACCTCCTGCTGTAGCTCCTCAGAGGAGGAGAGGAACACGCCTGTTTTCTCTCTGACAGAAGATTTACTCTTGCCGATGTCTCTCTCCTGTGTCCGTACGTCACCTCTCATTTGTAAACCTCCTTTACAGGGAGGTGCATCGGATCGGCCGCCGCTGTACGAGCCGCTGTCATGTCTGTGCTGCAAATCCAGGCGGGCAGGCAGGTCAGCAGGCAGATGGCCAAACAAACAGACCCACAATCGGTGCAGGGGATTGGATTAACACGAGGATCTAATTGCATTTGAGTAACCAGAGAAAGAACATAAGGACAAATTAAAAGTGGCACTGAAATGATGGCTCAGTTACATAGCAACACGGGAACAAACAAGAGAAGTTTGCATCACATTTCCATTGAAGGATGGACTGAGATCAGGCTGTGCAGGAGCTGAAAGTGAAAATAACACACGACTGTGGACATTTCAGCTCTACCTGGAGAAGAAAAAGTGACCAGTGACTTTAGACTCAGGTTAACACATTTTCTAAAAAAACAGGATGTCTGATATTTTCTTTCCAGCCCTGATTCCTGGAGACAGATGGTGAACAGCAGCACCCCTGACTCACTCCTGTTATATTTATTTTAAACCATACAAACAGATATTGGCACAAAAACACAGAATCTGGAGGAGCTGGGTTTTGTTTGGAGTCCATTTGAAGTCGGGAATTTATATCTCAAGAAGCTGTGACTCAGTTGTTGTCATCTGCTCATTAGAGAAGTGATAAAATATGTTTTCTTCACCATTAAAACGTAATAAGTGAAAGAATCACTCTGATAGTGATCACAACAACTACCTGTTTGGGGTCATTACGTCACATCCTGACGCCCGTACCCTGAATATTCACTCTCCTTTCCACCAGAGGAATCCAGAGTTCAAACATATCAAAAGTGTTGTTTCATCAAATTATTCCAAGTGGTGAAATTTCTCCTGTAAAGTTCGTTGTTTGTCTGTCGTAAATAACAGCAGCTTCACAGTCTTAGAGCATTTCCTCCTCAATGTCAATCTGACAAAACTGCAAGTGTTTGTTTTCAACAGGATTCTAGCTGCAAGACTAAAGTGACTCCATTGTTTTCTGTTGAGTTTTCATCCCAGGACAGCTTGTGATAGCCAACAAGTGCTCCCTGCTTGACTGGTCTTGTCTAATAGCTCTGTCAGAGGGTTGTTTATTGGCTAACAGTCCTGTTAATCACTCTGGAGCTTAGCCAATCGCCTTACTGTTCACACAAAGCAAGCTGTAGCCATTTAGTTCATTGGCGAGACCTATTTATTGCTGCGTTTCTTCCGGTGTGGTTTTGTTTGCACAAAGTCTTCAGACAAGATTGTGGACAGTAAGTACAGCTCTGCCTGGTGTTTGGTCACCTCAGACTAAAAACTCTCTAACTCTTATAAGGTTTTGCCTAGAAAGCTCAAATTTCATCCAGATGTAGATAAAAAGGTGAAGAAGTGATGTCAGAACCAGAATCTATTTATTGTCCTGTTAAAGGAAATAAGCGTTGCAGCCAGAACACACAAAAGACAAGGTACACAATGACAATATCAGACAATAAGATCCAGGTAAAGGTCTACAATACAGAGATAATACAACAACATAATAACCAATGAGAAACATTATACATATACACAAGGAGTGAGGAGCACTAACAAGCCAAATCAAAAGCTAAAAACTGGTTAAAATGAACATAATACAGACAAAAACGCGAGTAGCAGAGAGCAGCAACACCCACTTAATGGATGTGGTGAACGTGCTATGTACGGAGTCTAGTATCTTGAAGTTAATGTTTTTTTAAAAAAGAGATAGAGAGAAAAGTGTTTCATCTTCTATAATCTTTCAAATGAGATGTCACTCATGATTTTATAACCTTGTAGTTCTTCATTAATAAGATTATAAACATAATATGGTTTACATGCCAGAATCAGGGATGGGATGTAAGGGGTTAATACACATTTTAGTGTCATGAAACTCTGCATGAAGAAGAAATTCCCAGCAACAAAAGCGAGAATATCACACTAAGCTACAAAGACAATCGGCTCAGACTTTTTTTTTTCAATTATTTCACACGTTTCTGGTCTTGAGAATCACTTTGGGTTGTTATGAGGATGCTCATGTGGAGCTGAGTGGTGCGCACAGCTCACAACTTCTGAGAAGTGATGCTTAACACTAAGTGTTGCCATGGATACCAACCCCTCTCTCTCTCTCTCCCTCTCTCTCTGAGGGCTTTGCTCCATCTCTACTATTTCCATGAAAGATGTTTAGAGCTCACTTATTATGTTTATCAGGATATATTTATACATTTGTCCCAGTTTAGCTTTATGGGTTGACCAAAGTGCTCACAAACACCCCTCTTTTCCTCTTTTTCTCTCTCTGTTTCTGTGTGTGTGTGTGTGTGTGTGTGTCTCAGTGCTCCCTAAATATCCTGGCTGGAGCCGCTGAATGCCAGCAGGTGGTGGAAGGTGTCGCTGGGAGGTGAGAGGTGGCAGCTGTCGGGCAGCAGGGGGGCTCGTGGGCTCTGGCAGGTACAGCTGCCCCCCCTCCCTTCCTCCCTTCCTCCCCCGTGGGCGGTGTCAGGGTGAGTGACACTGAAACAGGAGCAGCTCACAGACCGGGTCAGAGGTGAGACGTTCACATGTTGTTCTCGCAGCCTGAGGGAATACATCATCTTAATAACTGTCAGAGGAGGAGGAGGAGACACAGATGGTGCAGGGTTAGCGCTTTTATTCTGACGGCTTTTATTGTTCTAGAGATCACAGTGAGACCGAGAGGTGTTGTTGGATTTTTTTTTTTACTGGCATAACAGCTTTATAGCTACAATAAATGATCCTGACATAGCAAAAATGAGAAAAGTCTGATTAAATATCAACAACGATTGATTTATATCTATACTATATGAGCTTCATGACCTGTACATTTATTTAAAATATTCCTTTTCTGTTTGAAGTGCACATTTTCTAAAATACAAACATAAAAAGTGCATTTCTGCTGGTTAAAAAAAGAGAAATAAAGAGGAGACTTTGTTGAAATTTCCTTTATTTCTGGGTTTTTTTTCTTGCAAGTATAGTCAATTTTTGATCAAAAAGTCAAAAATTTCTCATGTTTTTGACAATTTATCTCAAATGTGACATTTTATATCAGAATTTAGGTTTAAAATTTAGTATTTTACTGACTTTTATGCTCATAATCTTGACTTTTGAACTTGTTACTTTTATTTTCTAGCACAATAATTGATTTTTTTTTTTTTAAGCTCAGATTTGGAAGCTTTTATTCTGACAACTTTTATTGATCTAGAGATTGGAGTCAGACCCATATTATTTTTTACCGGCATAAAAGATAAAAGCTTTATGGCTACTACAAAGCACCCTGACATAGCAAAAGTTAGAAAACTTAGCAGAAGAAAAGTCTGATTAAGTATCAACAAAATCTAGAGAAATTCAGATGATCACATCTTATATAAAACTTTTTTTTAGCTTCAAAGCCCAAACATATCTCAAATATAAACATAACTAGTGCATTTAAGCCCATTTCTAATGGTTAAAGATATAGAAAATGCGAAAGAGACTTTATTAAAATTTATTTTCTTTCTTTTTTTTGCAGGTATAGTCAAATTTTTGAGGTACATGTGCAAAATATTTGAACAAAAAGTCAAACTTTTCTCATGATTTTGACAATTTATGCCAAAATTTTGACTTTCTATCTCAGAATTCTGATCATAATTTCTCAGTATACTGACTTTTACGCTCTTAATTTTGACTTTTTGAACTCATAACTTTGACTTTTTACCTCAAAGCATTTGATTTATAACTTAACTCCACCAGATTAACCCACTCCTCTCTGCTTGATCGTGGTTTTTGAAAAGTCTTGATGAGCTTTTTTTCATTTCTTTGTGACTCCGAGTCTTTATTAAACTCGTACGTCTCTTTACATCCTAGTGAAAGTCGTTGTTCAGGTGTTTCGGGGTAAAAAATCTTGTGAAAGCTGAGAGGATTTAGTTCCTTTCTATGGGCCCACTTGCAATACCTTCACGGCCCATCAGGGGGCCACGGACCACAGGTTGGGAATCACTATTCTTCTAATAAAATGTCCACTTCTTCTGCTGAAAAGTTTGTTTTTCTTGATCTTCTCTATGTCACACCATTACCACTCACTATGTTTATCACTGTTTGTGTGTAGCAGCATTGTGAAATTTGAATTCGTTGGATATTGTTTTTATTTTGGAGGTTCCTGTAACAGCACGTAAAGTCTCATGGTCTCGTTTGTTTAATGTCTGCAGATGCACACAGGCCCTGATGAACTGGTCGTCACGCTGCTGTCCTTAACACTATTTACTCATTTAATCCCAGCAGACTCATCTTCAAAAGTTGACATTGAAGAAGCTTGACCACTTAAATGTTTGACATGTTGGCTGTTAAATCCTCCAATAGGCTCATTAATTATCCAGATAAACGGCGCCTGATTGTCTTGTTTACGGTTAATTGATTATTTGTGGCAGCTCCTCTTAAATACCTTGAAGGTGACTCTAAAAGTACTCGTCTTAATCTCCTTCACTTTCCTCCCTGCTTGTTGTGGTTTTATGAGTCTGAAATGGTAATTTCTGAGCAGAAGTGGCCTCTGTGTGTGTTTCTTTTCTCTCTGCTTTGTTTCTCCTCCTCTCTCCTTTCACTGAAGCGGTGTCTCTTTCACATAATGTCTCCCCGGGGATGTTTTAGGCTCCATACATTTCCACCTCATTTACTTTGCCAGCCTGGGGACGTAGACTGGATATGACTGTACGCTCTGAGTGTGTGTGTGTGTGTGTGTGTGTGTGTGTGTGTGTGTGTGTGGGTGAGTCAGTGGAAGTTGTGGTGGATGAATGATCCTCCTGGGGGCGAAGGAGGGTGTTAGATGTTGTGTCTAACTGTGTTTTAGTGAAATTGTGCGTCATTAGGATCTGGCATCATCATGAAGAGTGATCACTGCAGACACACAGCACAGAAAATAAAAACACACTTTCCTCTGTGTGTGTGTGTGTGTGTAAGATTTACACACACACAGGTGAGTCTGATAATAACAGAGGAAAAACTCAGGTATTTTATCTAATACTGGACCAACATTTCAAGTCATGTTTTTTCAAATTTTAATGTAAATTTGCAGCAGAATCCCAACAGTAATGTACTGTATTTGGGTTTAACAGTATACTACTCTTATAAGCATTGCATTCTGGGAATTCCAACTCTCTATCACGCTATTCACACAACCCTATAGTCCCAATGGTCATATTCCCAATTACAGTAACTTGACTTCTTTTCTCAAAATTTAGACTTTATTATCCTAAAACTTTGGCTTTTGTCTCTAAATTCTTCCTTTTTTTCTCATAATTTGAGTTTTTATCTGAAATTATTTTATTTTTTTGTTGCAAAATTTCAACTTTCTCTCATAATTTTGACCTGTATTCCTCATATTTTTGACTAAATCACACAAAATTTGAATTTATTATTTCTACTTTTTTTTCTTTTTATCTGAAAGTTTGGAAATTTTGTTTTAAAACTCAAACATTTTTCTCACATTTACTTTATTTCAGAGTTTAGCCTTTATTATCTTCAAATTCGGACTTTTATCTCAATTACTCCTATTGACTTCATTTCAACATTTTGACTACATCTTAAGATTGTGACTTTTCATGCAAAATGGGGCTTTTATCCCACAATTCTGACCTTGTTATCTCAAAATTTATCCTTTCTTTTCTTAAAACCTCACCTTGTATCTCATAAATCTGACTTTCTCGCCCAATTTTTAGACTTTTTCTTCACGATTTTGACTTTATTATCTCAACATTTTGACTTTTATCTCATGTTTTTGCCTTTTATTTAACAATTTTGACTTTTTATTCCATAATTTACACTCAATATGGGCTATACACAATTCATACTGAGGCCAAGTTTTCATTTTTATTTTTACTTAGCTTCCTTAGAGTCACGCTTTCCACACTTCCATGTACATTTATATTTATTTCTGTGTGTATCTGTGTTGATGTGTGTGCATTAACTAATATAAACTGGTGGAACTGGGCTTCTACAGTAAACAAAAAGCAGAGTACTGGTGAAACTGCTGCCAGTAAAATAGAGTATTTTTACAATTATACAGCTTTATACCATAAATCAAATCAAAATTACCCATTGTTTTTGTTTTCACAGGAAGTGACACACTATAAAATTACAGCTATTTACTGGAAGTAGTTTCACCAGTAGATTAGTGTAATATTACAGTTAAAGGTTTTACAGTGTAACAGACATAAGCTGTAGACTGTGAAGTAGATTCTTTCACTTTAGGAAGTATATTGTTATCGTTGTCTTCACCCTGTATTTGGCAAGTCCACAGTAAACGACTGACAGCGTCTTGTGTCTGTGTCTGTAATTGTGACCTGCTCCTCTGAGTTCATTCTTTAATTGTTCTGAACAGACCCTCCATTGAGCAGCAGCGCAGCGTTTATTTATACACGCTATCAAAAGCAGCCTCACACGTCATTAAGCTTTGTTTTGTCGCTCTTCCTGCTGCCTGGCATTGATTGCCTCTATGAATAGCTGCACTTTACTAGATGACAGACACGGAGCAGATCTCTGCAGCACAAATTCAGAGATATCTCCCCGGCTCAAAGACACACACACACACACACACACACACACACACACACACACACACACACACACACACACATACATACACAGGCTGTGCAAAGAGAAGCTGTCACACTTTCGCTGTGGAGTGTGTATGACACAGAGACACATTGTGGGAAGGAAGGAGTGAGCACATGATGCTGTGAAATTATTGTTATTCTTAACAAGGTGAGGCAGATGAGAGGAAAATGTGGACCTGGGCTGTTGCCATAGTGATGGGTGAAGTGTAGCTGCTGCAGGGGGACAGTATGTTAAAGCGCTGTAAATATGTCTTTGTGTGGAGGCAGAGAATCTGCATCATGCTGTAAAAGTATAACACAGATAGAACCATTCAGAAGAACAGAGCTCACAAGAATAACATGGAAAACCAACAGTACAGGAGCTGGGTTTGATAATCAGATCAGGCTGATTTACAAAGCATCCTCTCAGTGATGGAACAGAAGCTAATGCACCTTGCAAAGAAAGGAAAAAAAAAGAAGAAATGCAGTTCCTTGAGTGTCCACTGGAGGCTCGTGCTTGCACACATTCAGGCAACAGAAGCAGCATTGAGCGCCATTAGTTTAGTTTATTCATTCACGTCAACATCAACATATCTAAAAGACATATACATATACATACACATATATTTTGATGTTTATGATTTAGTTTATTGGTTGAAATATACGGAGACAATGCACATGAATAAACATTCCTGTAAATGTGCCAGTTTAGCCTAAGTTGGCTCATTTTCAGCCGTAGTCTCTGGAGCAGGTGACATGAGCACTACATAATTAAAATGCATTAAAAAAACAGTACAAAAGCTTATTATAAAATTGCATTACATTACATAAATACAATACATTAAAAAATATGCACTACAAATCAAATACGTTATATTTCAGAGTAAGTAGTCACACTTATGACCACAGTTTTGAATTTTACTTAGTAGGTTTAACACATCTTGGCTCTCCCTCTGTTCCCTAGATTGATTTAATGGGATATTCACCGTCCTGATAAGTGGCACTGAAAAAGCTGGAGAACAACTCTGTAAGAGAACCAAAGATTTTCCCGTCTTGATCAGTGCACGCTCATGAATAAGTGGTGGAGTTTGAAGCGTCTGTAATTCAGTAATTCCAACACATTATCTATATGCATATGCAACATTTTTGATACAGCAAAAGCCAGGAAGGAGGTGTTCACAGGTGTTCACAGATGTTCTCAGGTGACCTTAACGGTCTCCAGTACCTGCCCTGATCCCTGCTGGGTCAGCGCTGAAGATGGAGGAGTGGATACCAACGCCGCCCCTGGATCTGGGTTTGAAGGATCAAACCCCACCAAAGGTAAGGAGCTTCAGTCTGTGTCTGTCTGTCTCTGCTTGCGTTTGCGTTGCGTTTGCGTCGCGTTTGCGTCCGAACTTGCGCCGTTGCGTTGCGACTTATCTCCAAAATAGGGTAGGCAGGGACTTGTGGGTCGAGCCGGTGGATGAAAGTTCACCAGGTGAGACAAAACAACATTTTTGTTTTTAAATCAAAGGTATTGACCAATCAGAGCTCAGCATGTGGCCTCAGTGTCACCTTCAGCTTCAATCAGGAACAAGTGAGAGTGAGCAGGAAGATGGCTCAGCCAGGTAGAGTGTCAGCTTACACTTCAAGAGGTTTAGGGTTCAAATCTAGTCTCCTAAGAGTTTAAGTTTATAGAGAACTCTTGTAAATCATTTTAAGATCCTACAAAACGTAGGTAAAAAATTGCATTCAATCGTTTTAATGTGTAAATCTATGCGATTATATAGTTTTAATAAATCAGACAATATAAACAGCAGTCAGTTCAACTTGAATAAAGTGCAGTCAGTTTGGGATGAACTCTTTAAGTTTGCATTTTCCATTGAGTTCTTTTGAGGCTCAGCTCTCCTGTGTGTGTTTATGTGGAATACAAACTCTGACAGCATGACCACATGGCTCCAGGTGTTCTCAGGTGACCTTAACGGTCTCCAGTACCTGCCCTGATCCCTGCTGGGTCAGCGCTGAAGATGGAGGAGTGGATACCAACGCCGCCCCTGGATCTGGGTTTGAAGGATCAAACCCCACCAAAGGTAAGGAGCTTCAGTCTGTGTCTGTCTGTCTCCGCTTGCGCTTGCGTTTGCGTTACGTCCGAACTTGCGCCGTTGCGTTGCGACTTATCTCCAAAATAGGGTAGACAGGGACTTGTGGGTCGAGCCGGTGGATGAAAGTTCACCTGGTGAGACAAAACAACATTTTTGTTTTGATATCAAAGGTATTGACCAATCAGAGCTCAGCATGTGGCCTCAGTGTCACCTTCAGGTTCAATCAGGAACAGGTGAGAGTGAGCAGGACGATGGCTCGGCCAGGTAGAGTGTCAGCTTTCACTTCAAGAGGTTGAGGGTTCAATTCCAGTCTGAAAAGAGTTTAAGTTTATAGAGAACTCTTATACATCATCTTAAGATCTTACTTCACTTTAGTAAAAAATTTGCTCTCAATCATTTTTAAAATTTAGTCATTTTTAGCTGTTGTGCGTTCTCTTGCCATGTTCATGCTTTCTCATTAATCTTATTGTTTCAGATGTGCCAGACTACAAATGTGTTACGTGTGCAACATATGGCTCCATCATTAACACATGCAGCTCAGCCCATCTGATGAAAATCTGTATCTTTGGTGGAGGATGTTATTTGGGGACATACACTCGCCTCATGATCCATGCACCAATGTGACAGGATCTTTTTGGAATGAGCAGCTCATTTTTTCAAGAGAGCTGATTGGTCAGGAGGTGGTGCTTTTATACTCTTTGATCTCTAATCCAGAACAAAACCTGCCCGTACAGCATAAGTTACCATGGTGATTTAGTTAAAGGAGAAGCAAATCAGTGTTATAGGACAGACAATCCAGGTTTTATTCTGAAGGTACCTCGATAAAAGGAAATCTAGCTTCGTACTACAGACCTCTAGTGTCGTGATTTGCATCATCCTCTCTAAATCTGTGGCTCATTTCTGCACCTGCAGCTCGTGCTCCTGCGCACCTGTTGCTCGTCAGCCTCGTCAGGGCTCACATTTCAGCTCTGTGGAGATAAATGAACTTGTGAAATCTTCTGGATGTTATTTCAGGGCAGGTTTACCTTGGATACCAGATTTCTGTGAATTCGGACTCGTGATTTTGCCACAACGATTGCAGGATCTTAACACAAAAGTCTTTACAGATCGTTTGTGGAGTACGAGAGGTCCCACTAAGGTAGAGACACTTTTTAAACTTCTTGCTTTCTGGTTAAGTTTCCCGTATGTTATATGTGTATGTAAAAGCTTTGGTTTCTGACGCTGAAGTGGCAGATCTGGTCATTTTGGAAGTAGATCTTGTTTTATCTGTGTGCTGTGTCGATTTCTGGGCTTTACAGTTTTGTGAAACTGAAGTTGGTTCTGTTCTCCCTAAAGATTGACATCATTATGAGAGTGACTAAAGCTGCAGTGTAATTTTGAAAGCTAATGTCGTCTTCAGTGTCTGTACTTTCTGTGCTGACGTGAGTGTTAATGGTTGTTCCCTGTGGTCAGATTCCTCGGCTGAGCTGAGGTGTGTGTTTTGCATATGGTTCCTCTGGCCTCTCTCAGACTGACTCAGCTCCTCTCCTCCGCCTGCTCCAGGCTCCTGATCGCAGAACAGCTCTTTTATATTAATCAAAAACCTCATCAGACTGATTTACAACATTCATTTAACCACCAGTTTGAACCGTGATTTCCTCCTCCTGGTCACGACCGGATGCTTTTTAATTATTCCTTACAGGGGCGGATCTACAGGGGGGCATAGGGTGGCAGCTGCCCCCCCAAAACAAAGTTAGACAAAGTGAAAAATAATAAACAATCCGTCAAGAAATGGAAGAACCATGAAGCTGTAAAAGAGTTGTAAGGCTGAGTTTAAGATGATGGAAATTCACTGAACGACTGTTAGATATGAGATTAGCCAAAATTATGAGAAATGAATTGAAAATTTGAGCTAAAAATCAAATCAAATTGAGTCAAAATATCGCAATTATGTTGTAGGAAAGTCAAGGTTATGACATACGTAGTCAAATTTATAGAGCAAAAGTTACAATTTAGGCAAAAAACATCACGTTTTGGGTTTAAAAGTCAATATTATTTGGTTGAAAAGTCAAAATTATGATGACAATGTCTAAATTATGGGTCAAAATTTGAGATTTTAAACCAAAAAAATACATTTTGAGTTCAAAAGTTGAATTGTTGAGATAATACTTAGATAATTTTTGATATAAAAGTCAAAGTTCTGAGATATAAAGTCAAAATATTGTGATAAATAGTCAAAATTATGTGGCAAAAGTTGAAACTTTGAGTTAAAAACATCACATTTTGAGTTTTAAAGTCAAAATTTTCAGATGGAACAGTCAAAATTATGAGATAAATAGTATAAATTATGAGCCATAAATTAGTAATTTGGGATTAAAAAAATAGATTGAGTTTAACAGTCAAAATAATGAGATAAATAGTCGAAATTATGGGGCAAAAGTTGAAATTTTGATTAAGAAAAATTTGAGTTCAAAAGTCAAAATTTTGAGATCAAAACTCAAAGTTCAATAGTTAATATAATTTCAACTGTCTACCCCAAAACTCTGACTTTTTATCCCAGAATTTTGACCTTTCTGTCTCAAATTACTGACTTTAATCTCATAATTTGGACTTTTAAACTATTATTCTTTTTTTTTTAAATCCCAAAGTCAAAATTATGAGACAAATAGTCAAAATTTGGGGAATTTTTTTGATCTGCCCCTGATTTCATATGATACTCCACCTAAAATCATCTCTTCTTCTGTTGTTAAATTCATCACTGGAGCCTCTTCTCACAATAACTGTTGTTATTTGTGGTTCCTCAGTTTTATCCTAGGTCGAACACACGTGGCACAAAGAGAAGAAGAAGAGTCAAATATTGCATGACAGGGAACAAATAACCTTTCCTCTTCTGCACAAAGGAGCTAAAAGTGTCCTGGCCCCTCACTCTTCACATGTGCAGATCAATAGAGAGCATTGAGAGGGGCTCCCCCCTTTGTTTACAGCCTCTGACCCAGAAAGAAAACAGAACAGGAGCAGGGGGGAGCGGCTGAGGGAGGTGTTGAAGTAAAGTATGTAGAAATGGTCAAATCTGCCGATTTGGCTCCAGCGTTCGTCTCCTCTTTGTTCTCTGTTATAGCCGTACCTGCTGAGAGGGTTAAATATGCGATAAACTCTGAGTCTTTGGACGATAAAAAGATACTGATGCTCAGAGGTATTTCCCTGAACGGTGAAAGCCAAAATAACACTCTGCTGTTTGACTTGATGTTATGTAAATTGTCCTCTCTTGTGTTTCCTGTTTGCCTGTGCTGAGTTTGTGTTTGCACTGCCACACGTTTACCCTCCTGCTTTACTCCCCGAGCAAACAAACAGACGCAGAGCTTCAGCAGCTCCACTGTCACTGCTGCCAGCCGTGCTGCTCTCTGTCTCACCTGTCTGTTTGTGTGCGCTCACCTTCGCTCTGTGTGCACACATGTCAGCAGGCCTCATTATAACACAACGCTGAAGCACAGGACAGCTGAGGGGGTTTGGTCGGGTTATGTAAGAGCTTCTTTAATGAATCTGGAAAGGACAGTGGGGTCTGTTCAAAAACTGAAAGGTTATCCAGGTGATGTGATCCATCCATCCAGGTTTACAGGCCAAGACCCAGACATCCCTGTACCCACTGACATCACTCAACCTGGGTTTACTTTTGCTTTTCCACCAGTTCTCGTTTGGTGCTAGTGCCAGTGCTTAGTTATTTCTGTTGGAACCACATATGTGTTTATGTGTGACCTGTAAACTGATTTATTGGGGTGTTCATATGCTATATGTGTGTGTGTGTGTGTGTGTGTGTGTGTGTGTGTGTGTGTGTGTAACCACCGAGGGGTGGTTACAAGTAATCCCACACATCTGTAGTCTGTGAAAGTTTGTCAACAAGGGAGGGCGAGTCTGAAGTATAGTCACTTTCTTGTAGGACTGAAAGATATATCCTTATCGTATAGGTATCCAGATATGAAAATTCAAGATCCAAAATATTAACTATGTAGATTTTCCCAGCTCACCCTGCATGTAAAGCTCAGACAGTCACATGATTATAGGTGACTTTCTGTTAATGCTGATGACTGACAGTGAGCTCTAACCAATTAACTGCGCTTTCTTCGTCTTGTTGTATTATGATGCTTTTATTTTTCTGAAAAATGCTCAGTTTTTTCTAATCCTAGAGTCATATTGTATAGTTTATATATATATAGAGATATCTGGCATTAATATCGAGATATGAAATTCTGTCCACATAGTTCATCCCTACTTTATTGTCACTTTTCATTGTGTTTTTGTTCGTCATATTTCTAAGCTTGTGCAGCACTTTGGTCGCTTGTAGTTGTTTTAAAATGTGCTATATAAATAAAGTTCGACATGACTTCCGTTGACCGCTACTCTATGCTAACACTGCAGTAGTTTGCAGTTTTGCTTTTTGTTGTATTGTAGGAAGAAAGTTGTGCATCATTAGAAATTAAGTCATGAGTTATGAGCATTGGATGTGTGTTTGGTCGGATCGTCGGTCAGTGCATACGTGGAGAGCATTTCCTCAAAGTTTGGCTTTTACTCGTGGCAAAAACTGACATTTTGTTTTATTACTCTGATATTTCATTTTTGTAGTTTTTTCTTAAAAAAAAAATTCTTGGTGCTTTAGTTTCACATTTTATGGTGTTTATGTCCAGTTTTATCCAGTGATACGCACTTATTTCAACCCTTTTTACACCAGGACTTTTTAGCGCTAGTTTTGTCCCAACATTTGTGATCACTTCTTTTTTTTAGCATTACTCTTTTCCAATGTTTCCAGATATCAAATTTCAGTTTTGCTGTTCTTTACTGCTGAGTTCCTTTAGTTTTATTATGTTTTCATCAAAGATAATTCGAGTGCAGGCTCCTTAGTCCAACAATGCCACTGTCGTCTATCTGACTGTACTGTACACGTGATAAACTGTACATCTTTGTACATCTCTGTCCCTGCTCCCTCTCTCTCTCCCCTCTCTCTCTCTCTCTGTCTCGTCCTTCCCCTCCTCGGTGAGCAGCATGGTTTGCAGGCGTGTGTGTGATGTGAATTTTAACGCCGGTGTCTGTCTCTCCAGCAGACTCCTGGGACGTCGCTGCCCAGATTTCTTCTTTTCCCTCCCTTCGACTCCTACCCTGTTGATTTTTTCCCCTCTCTCTCTCTCTCCCTTTCTCTCTTTTCTGACAGCGCGGTCACATCGCAGAGTCCAAATTACATTCTGTTAATCACCTCGATAATTTGCACAAGCTGCTGCTGTCAAATAAAGCCTGATTTGGCTCCCATGCAAGGTGCTAATTTCATAAACGGGGCTGCACGACGTATAAGCTCATCTCTCCGAGTTTTCAATGTGCTGTGTTAAACATTTGGTGCATATTAGCATCATCAATGAACTTTTCCTGCAGACTGAGTGCTCCTGCTGCTGTCATGGGAACAAAAAGCACAGTCTGAACTGCCGAGGGATTCGCGGCTTATGAAACCTTGGGGACTAGTTGTTCATTTTGTTCTGCTCTTAAAGGGCTTTAGTGATCACAGTTCCTCTCAGTTCAAGAGGTGTTTAAAGAAAAGGTGCTGCTCTGAGGTCTCTTATTTCTGTCGGCGGTACAGGGTATGAAGAAGACTCGACTTTGAAGCCTTGAAGGTGGTTTAAGCTGATATAAGTCTCTGTAGTGGAGGTAACGGCATTTTAATTCCAAGAAGGTTACGACTAAATATAGACGCGATACGTTAATATAAACCCAACACTCATGGAGTTTCTGTTGAACCTATATTCAAATGAACACACTTGTGACATGACTGGGTTTAAAAGGAGCATCCCCCAAAAGATGGGGCCAGGTTCACCTCTTCGTCAACAACTGCGTGAGCAAATAGTCCAACAGTTTAAGAACAATGTTTCTCAATGTTCAACTGCAGGAATTGATGGATTTCATCATCTACAGTCCATAATATCATCAAAAGATTCAGAGAATCTGGAGAAATCTCTGCACATAAGCAGCAAGGCCCAAAACCAACATTGAATGGCCGTGACCTTTGACCCCTCAGGCGGCGCTGCACTAAAAACCCACATCATTGTGTAAAGGATATTAGCACGTGGGCTCAGGAACACTTCAGAAAACCATTGTCAGTTAACACAGTTCATCACTACATCTACAAGTGACAGTTCAAACTCTACCATGCAAAGACAAAGTCAGACATCAACAACACACACAAACGCCACAGAACTCTTTTTGGAAATCATGGACGTGGTGTCCTCTGGGCCAAAGAGGGAAAGGACCATGTGGATTGTTCTCATCGCAAAGTTCAAAAGCAGCATCTGTGATGGTATGGGGGTGTGTTAGTGCCCATNAATTAGTGTCCTCAGTTCACAAACACTTGTTGAGTGTTGTTAAAGGAAAAGTGATGAAACACAGTGAGAAACATGAACCTGTCCAAGCTTTTTTTAAACCTGTTGCAGGCACCAAATTCAAAATGAGTAAATATTTGGAAAAAAATAACATAGTTTATCAGTTTGAACATTAAATATCTTGTCTTTGTAGTGTGTTCAATTGAATGTAGGTTAAACAAGATTTGCAAATCAAATCTTCAGTGTCTCCGCTCAAAAATGTCAGTGACTTAAATTTCCAGTGTTCATCCATTAGCAGTGACATCAGCAGGTGATTCATGAATTGCCGGCGGTCTCCAGGTAATCCTAATCCTGCGCTAAAGATTGTTAATTTGTCACTGCTCTTGAGTATTGGCATTTGGTCCATTAAGCAAACAGGGTGGATAAACTCTCCTTCCTTTCACCGCCTCCTGCTCCTCATGGTGAGCTCTGCTGATATTTATTCAAATGAAGCTGTGACTCATCCATATTGTTGACGTTTGCCGCCTGTGGATGCTGCGGAGGACATACACTCCGCGGTACTGACGCTGTGAATATGTAGCCCCCGGTGTGTGAGTGTGGGAAAAACAAGCCGGCCTCTTCTTATTGAGATGAATCTCAGTGGAGCTGGTGTTTCAGACACCTCTGCAGCTCCAACAAAGCCCCAAAGAGTCACAAACAGCACAGTAGTCCACTAACTGCTGCCTGAGGCTGAACGGACACATCATGGCGTGGAACGAGATCATGGAGCATCGGTTATACGTCTCCACTGGGCTGTGAGACGACAGAGAGGAGGTTTTATTCTGCACAATGACTTCTGAACACTGACCACACACGCCCCAAATACAAGAACCAGAGATTCTTTACTTACAGGCAGATGTCTGCACTGTCTGCTTAAAAAAAAAAAAAGTTTTGCAATGTCTGTCCTCCACAACTTCAGAATATATTTTTTCTTTTAATGCTGGACACTTTTAAGGCTCACCTCTATCGTTTAAATGGCACCTTAATGTCTGTACTGTCTACTCTTTAAAAGTTTACAATATTTCTTCCACAACTTCAGAATAGATTTGTCTCTTTCTCTTTTTCAGTCAAAGGTTCATATTAAATTTGATGTTAAAAAAAAAGTTTTACAGTTTATTCATGCACGGGTAATGCATACTTCTGATTAAAGTCTATTTTTTTCTAATTTCTTTTTCTTAATTGATATATGGGTGTGTGAGAGAGGATGGGGGGGTTGGTTTTGGTTGCAGTTCCTTTGTAATTTTGTAATAATGTTGTATGACATGTTTTGTATGTCTTTGTAACCTTCTACTGGATACTATGAACTTCCCTCAGGATCAATAAAGTATCTATCTATCTATCTATCTATCTATCTATCTATCTATCTATCTATCTATCTATCTAGATTTTGTTATCAGGTGTCAGTGAAGACCCTGCTGTGCTTTCAAGTCAGCTGATTTGATAGATGTTGACTAACTAGAAGTTAATGAAAGTGCCTCTACCAAGAATACAGTTCCTCTAATGGCTATTTGAATCTTGCCTCAAAAGAAGTGATTCCCCATAAAGGCGGGTTTATACTTTCCACACGAATGTGACACAAGGAAAAAGACGCCTGAGGTCCACATGAGAGTGCGCATATCGCTTTTATACTTTTTCTCCCGCTGCACGTGTTCTCTTGTGCGTTCACCCATCCCCAAACTGCAGTGTGGTGGAAGAAGTCTGCCTTTGTTTATGGTGTTGTGCATGAATGCTTTCCAGTTTTGTGATTATGAACTAAACGCATCATTTTTGATTTTCATTAGCGAGTGGGAGAAGCTATCCTGAGCGGCTACGATAGCGTACGTAACTCATATTTGCTGCTGGTAGTCAGGTGTGCGGCTCTTGAGTTTCTCTCAGTTGATGCTGCAGGTGTTTTCAGGGCTGTTTTTTTCACCGTCTATGGTGTGTTTACGAAGCTATGACTGTTTGCCATGCTTTTAGCTATGGTTGGGGGCAATGAGCATGTGCAGCTGGTGACGCTGAGCCACTGGGGAGGAAACGAGTTTGGATGCTGTTTGTAAACAGAGAAACAAAATTTATCGAACATTTCTGCATAATTCACCTTTAAGATAAGGGGAAAAAATAACTAACACCAATCAGTTTTGGCCTTGGATAGCAGATGCCTTGTGTAACTTTTTTTTTAATTTCTTTTTTTAATTTCTTTTTTTATTTTTTTATTAATTACATAAACAGACAAAACAACATAAACACAAAATACACCCCACTCACCCTCACCTCCCACACAAAACTACACATGGTACAAAAAAATAAAGTATACATATAGACCAGTTCAGTTAACATTTTCAAAATAAACCTTTGAGAGCCTCCCATCTCCTTTCATATGTTTTGGCATCATTGTCGGTTTCGACCATATAACCTTCTAAGACTATATGTCTCTGTACAAATCTTTTAAAGGAAATAATATTGAGTGAAGATCTATCTATGGCCTTAAAAATAAAACGTTTACCAAGAACAATAATTAGGTTAACTAAGTCATTACTGTCTACAAACTCTCCTAAGAATACAGAAACAAAATCTGATTTTAAGGACAAGCCAATTTCTAAACACATTTTCTCAACGTTGTTCCAAAACAAGGACACTATGTGACAGTGCCAAAACAAGTGCATGGTGGATTCAGACTCCTGATAACAAAAACAACAATCATCTGTCTCAGCCATATTCCATAGCTTTAACATGCCTTGTGTAACTTTACTATCGTGGATCTCAAAGGTTGGACTTAAGGAAAACAGACCAATCTCTGACCCTCTTAAAAAAAACAGCAGGATTTCTTTTCTTTTTTTTCCGAATGAGTGCAATACGCCACCGTAATATTGACATGATAGCATCAAAAAGCTGCAGCAGATTTGTTGGCTGGACTTCCATGATGAGAATCTCCTGTTCCTCCACATCCCAAAGGAGCTTTATTGGACTGAGATCTGGTGACTGTAGAGGCTGTTGGAGCGTTTCCATCAAGAGAAGATGGAGACGCTCCAACAACCTTAGATCACCTTTTGTTTTCATTCTGATACTTGGTTTGTACTTTCGTAGCTCGTCTTCACCGTGTCTACGTGCTTAAATGCATTGAACTTGGCTGCATCAGCTGAAGATGTGAGTGAGGACACGGAGCTCTGACATCAACTTGAAACTCTTTAGTAGAGTGGTGTTTGGACGCAGGTGGAGCGTGACCTCTGAAGCTGTAAATCTTTTCTTCTGTGAAAGACGACACCACCGTGGCCTTCAGGCTGAACACTCTGAGCGTTGAAGTGGCTGTGGAAATGTCAGGTGATGCATATTCAGGCGTTGGCTTTTTAATGAACAACAGGTCTGAAGAGGATCGAGTTTGGGTAGATTCATCGTCCTCAGCTTTGGGAGTAGGGTCATTAGATTTCAGCGGGTCTACAGCATGCACAGCTGCGGTTAGGGCTGAATGATTTATCATTTTCTGATCGAAAACGCAATTTCAAACATCGTGATCATGTGATCGCTAAAGCTGAGATTTTTATTTAGCTCCTGACTGACCCAGGATCTGTTAAATCAGCTGTTTCACACACACCTTTTGAGTGTGAGACTGTTGGGGAAAAATCCTTTTTTCCTTGGGATTGTAGAATTTTGGTTTTTGTTATTTTGTATTATATTTTATTTAACTTGACACCATTTAGGATATTTTGCAAGACATCATTTTTAAAAGTTAAGAGTCAAAGACAGCTCTTTTTGTTCTTCAGTTTTTATAACTAAAAATACAATTTAAAGGCCGGTTTAGAAATAACAAGAATAGTGATAGAAAAGTCAAAGTTTGACTATTTATCTACAAATCTTTTAATTTTTTTTGCCTTTTATCCTATAATTTTGTATTTATTTCTTATAATTTTGACTTAAATCTTAGAGTTTGGACTTTTTGTATCAAAATTTTGACGTTTTATCTCAAACACTGCCTTTATTTCAAAACGTAGACTTTTACCGTCTTAAAATTTTGACCTTAAATGAGAAAGTTTGAACTTTTTTCACATAATGTTGAATTGATTTCTCAAGCTCTGGAAGTTATTGACTTTTTGTCTCAGAATTTTGTTTTTATTTCTCAAAATTTCCACTTTTCATAGTAAAATATTGACCGTTTATCTCCATCGTTTTTATTTTCATCCTCACATTAGAGTAGTAACTTTTGATGTTTCAATGGTTTGATGAAATTTTCTGTCAAGTTTGTATATGTGTATATTGTGAAAACTTCACTAAAGTTTGATTTAAAGAAAATCGTGAATCAAATTGAAATCGCTGTATCTGCCAGAAATATCGCAATTAGATCTTTTTCTAAAACCGTTCAGCTCTAGCTGTGGTGGTATATAATGAAACAATAACTATAATTGTAGCGTATTGAAGACCTCTGAAACATCATATATGCTCTTTGAAACCTCCAGTCATGATATTTGTGATGATGATAATGTGTGTGAGCATATGAAGAAACCAAGGCTATAATTTAAAGATGAGGAAACATGCAGCACGGGCTCCTAATGATTGGATAATTGGATGATTCAGGATTACAATGAGTTCAATTCTCATTGTAACACAAGAGGAAAGGAGTCAGGTGGTAAAAATCAGAGCGAGGATTCCTCTGTGGAAGTGAGCTATCTCCCCTCCACCAGCTCCGCCATCTCACACCCGCTCTAATTCTCCCTCTGATTGTTCCAGTAATTAAATTGGCCGCGCTGTCTGACGGCGGTGACAGACAAAGATCAAAGCCCCGCGGATCAGAACATGGAGCACCTACAAGAACCCACCCCACCCCCCAACGTAAGAAAAGCGACGTCGGTGAGAATGTAGAGGAGTGAAAGAAAGCTGAGACGACGGTGGCGAGGACGGAAATTGAATTATAAAGATGCAGCACTGACGAGGCATTTCATGAAACAGAATAAGGTGGGAGCTACGGCTGTAATGTGAGAGACATTTAATAACACGGGGCCCAACAACAGAGGAGAGAGCCACTCCAATCTTTGACGACTAATGAAATAAGCGGCGCTCAGAGGTGGAATCGATTGTTGTACTCTGAAACTGAGACGACAGAATTAAGCTTTCAAGAGGCAGAAGTGACAGAGACGTAGGTATCTCGTAAAAACAGGACTTTAAAACTTTTTCTGAGTTTTCTATTTCTATTATATGGTGGCGTATCGCATTCACCCAAAAATGTATGAGATACTATCTCACAAAAACAGGATTTCCCATGAGCCTCCGTGGCATGACTCGGCTTTACGCCAGAACAACCACAAATTCTTCAGGTGTCTTCTCAGAAAGGACAAAGAAACAAAATACTGTCTATACCAGTGGTTCCCAACCTTTTCCAAATCAGGGCCCACTTTAAAGTCTCAAAAGATTTTGCGGCCCATCTCCGACCCCATAAAAACAGAAGCCATTTATGCTTTCGGGGCACTTTTCTTATTAAATATATGAATATTTGAAGATGTTGAACCCTTAGGATACCAAATCTGCAGGAAAAAAACGACCTTATTTTTAAATGACTGGCATTTACAAACCATTTGTAATTTGGGGGTCATGGGGTATTCTGGGGTGTTAAAAACAAATATGTACACTGAACCAAACCAAAAGCCATCATGAGATCAGAAAAGTGGGTTGTGTGTTCCAGTTTAGACCCAGTTTAATGATCTGGTTTCCAGTTTTTGAAGTCGTTGATGGTGATAGTCAGTGAGCAGAACTCCATCAATCTGAGGCTGAGGACAGTGAAGACAGCTGTGCCCGTATTGACGTGAAGGAGGAAGGGGACATCAATCGAGCGCTTGTGAACTGAACACGGACCATTAATCTCAGCGGGGGGCCAAGGGCAGAGCTCACCATGGCAACTATAACTGAAATAAATAGGTGTGTTTAACATCGGCGACCCCCAGCTCCTGAACCCGAACACACACTCAGCTGGACTCAGAGTCAGGAGTGTGTTTGGTATGCGGCGTGTTCGCTCTCTTCAGCCCATCACAGAGAGAAAGGGGGGACACAGCCCTCACCCATCATTACTGTAATTGGTTAAACTGCAGCTTCATGTAAATCAACCCACCTGCTGCCAATTCAGCCGTGACAGGATCCCCTGGAGGATGATAAAAAAAAAAAAAAAAACAGCAGAAAACTGTTGTTGTGAAGTAAATGACAGGAGACTTTTCTCCTGGGAGAGGAAGATAAGCATTTTTATTTTTATATTCCTGCTGCACAGACAGGCTCAGACACAAGTGACAGTTTGTGCACTAACAACTTCGAACACATTTTATTGAAACGTTTTCAATCCCAACGCCTCCAAGTCGGCTCCTGGTTGGATGTTTAGTATTTACAGTTTCAGATTAAGGAGGCTGTGACAGTCAGAAGAGGTAAAACAACCATATTGACTTAAAACATGTGGATTATTTGGACAAATAATCAATTATGGTGAGTCCAAAATCAGGCCCTCAATCTGGGACGTGGCTGTGCCTGTTTATTCCATGTGTTCAAGTCTTTTTCCTCATAAAGGAACCACCAATTTTTTTTTTCGTGTCCTGTTTTGTGGCCCCACATGAAAACCGACGCTGTCAAAATGTAAAGAGAATTCTATATGAGGTTAGGAAGGTCAGATTCTTCACATTTCAGTTTGTTTTACAGTTTTCTTCACCAACAAAACATCATTAGTGAAAGAATCACTCGGATGGTGACGGGGTCATTACGTCACATCCTGACGCCCGTACCCTGAATATTCACTCTCCTTTCCAGCAGAGGAATCCAGAGTTCAAACATATCGAAAGTGTTGTTTCATCAAATTATTCCAAGTGGTGAAATTTCTCCTGTAAAGTCCGTTGTTTCTCATCAATAACAGCAGCTTCACAGTCTTATAGCATTTCTTCTTCAATGTGAATCTGACAAAGTTTGGCATATTTTATTTCTTTAGACTTCTGGCTACAAGACAGAAGTGTCCCCATCTTGATACATGGAGATTTGATGCCAAGAGAGCCTCATTTATGAAGTGCTCTCTGCTTCACTAGCCTGTAGCGGTAGCTCACACTGCGTAAATCCCACCCAACAGCCTCGTTTATCGGCTTTCGGCCAATCGTACGGTAGCCAGTAGCTTTACTGTTCACATGAAGCCTGCTGTGGCTGGATAGACTTCTGAAAAGTGAAAAAAAAAAAGCACGTGCGTGATCCTTCACAGTCATATGAGTTACAGGGGCGGAACGATACGTGACCAGGAGCGAAAATTATATGATTTTTAGCCAAACTTTTCACAGAGAGAACAAAGTTGACTACAAAGAAGACACTGAGCACTGATATAGCTGTTTTATTCACACAAAGTCATCAGACTAGACTGAAAATGAGGACGCATCTGCTGGTGTTTGACACCTGAGACTAAAAACTCTCTAACTCCAACAAAGTTTTACCTAAAAGCTCAGATTTCACCCAGATGTAGATGACAAGGTGTAGAAGTGATGTGGTGGATGTTAATGTCTGATATGAAGCATCTTGTAGACAATGATGTTCAAAGTTTGGTTATAAAAAATGATTAGGAACAAAGGTGTTTGAGCTGCATTTATCCTGATGTGGACTTTAGCCACATATAAAAACATGACATGTTCTGAAACTGGAGATTTTAATCTTTCAAATGAGGTGTCACTGATGAATTTTGATGGATTATGGTCTTTACAGTGATACGCTCTGAAACATAGTATGGTAAATAGGCCAGAGTTTGGTGGGAACTAAGGGGTTAAATGACTATTATTGGGCTAAATTTTATTTTTTTTTACTAAATAAGGCCTCGGTGGACCCACAAAACTTCTCTCCTGTTCTGTTCAGGAGACAATGCAGTGATCACAATCACACAGGTCAGTATTTTACAGTCTCTCCTGTCAAGCTGACGAAAACTTAATCTCAATTTTCTGGATCAAAAAAACTGACCAATCACATTTCTGCTTCAGACCATAGACTGTATAATGAGTGGACGTAACGACATTCGGCTCAAACTGAAGCCTCCAGCAGATGCCCCGCCCCCTGGTGTCTGGCTGCAGTATAGGTCATAAGCCCCGCCCCCTGGTGTCTGGCTGCAGTATAGGTCATAAGCCCCGCCCCCCCATGTATTCCAGATATGAGCCGGGAAAATTTTAAAAAATTACGATGCCTCGTAGAAATGTTTCTCTCATCTTTACGCTAAGGTAGTATGATGATGTCATCTGGCTGCATGGTGTTCGGGTGTTTTTTTTTTCCTGAGAAGTTAGTTTCTCATTAGTTATTGGACGTTAAAAACTGCGATATAAGTTTCGTTTTACGATAGTTGACAGCTGCCGTTCGTGAGTAGTTTTTATCGGGGATATAATAAAAATAAATATTTTTATTTCTCTTTTTTACTTGGCTCCACAGGAAATTCTCTACTGCGCAGACTCTGGCTGCACAATGGCGGCTAGAGAAACGGGGTTTTTTGGCTTCAAAATCGTAGAACGGTGACAGGCGGAAGCACGCTGTCCATTCTATTTACAGTCAATGCTTCAGACCAACATTAAACTTTGTTCCCAAATGATAAAGTGAGTTACACGTCAGCTCTAAACAGTCAATGATTTAGACTCAAAAGTTGAGAACTGAGACACTGATGAATCCAACGTTTCTGTAAACTGCCTCAAAGCTGCAAAAACAAGTAGTTAAACCACCAAATCTGTTTTTCACACATGCATATTTAAACACACACACACACACACACACACACTCCTCCTCCCACTTGTAGGGCCTCTTCTCACCCAGCGTGAAAGGAGAAGAAGAATCTGTAGTGCTCTCACCCCTCCTCTGCCCTGGATTGATTTTATGTAGCGTTCCAAGAGGAGAGCAGGATAATGAGATCACAGCATGCATTTTTCATGGACAGGATGAAAGCCATACAGACGCGGCGCAGAATCTACATTTCAAATAAACTGCAGCCCACGTCCCTCCTAAAAAAAAAAAAAAAAAAAAAAAAACATAAATGAAAAACAACCTTTGCTTTCAGAAAGAAGAAGAACTCATCCCTCAGCGTTCAGCCTGTGAGGAGGAGACAATAACCTTTACAACAGCAGGACAAATGGTGACAGGAAGCGTGCGAGGAAACCAGGATGTGGTTGAGGAGCGTTATTTTACAGGGCTACGCTTTTAAATGCTGTAATTTGTAAAATAGACGACGGGAAGGAAAAACAGAACTGAGCTCAGAACAAAAGGAAAAAGCAGCGACTGGCAATGAGTTTATACATCTGACTGTTTTTCTAAGTCACACTAACTGTGAACGATGATAAATCAGCTGATCCTGTGTGAAAATAAGGATATCATCTCCACCAGTACTAAGTATACGATTAAAGACTGGATTTAATTCTTTATTTGCCCTTATAAGGTTAAAATAATGAGACAAAAAGTCAATTCAATGAGATGAAAAGTACAAAGTTTGCATTTTCAACTCATAATTGTGAAACTTTACTTTAAAATTTTGACTTTTTATCACAAAGATTTGACTCTATTTCAGTTTTGTCTTTTTATATCAAAATTTTGACTTATTTCTATCTCAATTTTTTTTAAACTTTTTATCTCATAATTTTATCTTAATCATCTTTACTTTTGACTTTCTCTCTCTCTCAATCTTTTTATTTTCTATGTATTTATTCCAACATTTTATCTCATAATTTTGACCATATCTTGGAATTTGAATTTTTATCTCTAATTTGAGTTAATAAACTCCATATTTTGACTTTTTTTAATACCTTAAATAATTTTGACTATTAACCTGAAAAATTTGACTTTTCATCTAAAATGTTTCACTCTATTTCCTAGTAATTTTGACTTGATGAATTAAGCTTCATTTTTAATGTCAAAATTTTGACTTATATTTATCTAATTAACTTTATTTTTATCTTGGAATTATCTTGGTCCAAATGAGCTTGAATTTTGACTTTCTCTCTCAAACATTCCACTTTTTACATATTTATTCCGACATTTTATCTCATAATTTTGACTCTTTATATTAGAATTTCAATTTTATTTTGAATTCCAGTTAGTTAACTCCAAATTTACCCTTTTTTTAACTCTAAATGTTGACTTTCAATCCACAAACAATTGCCTCTTTTAATAACTTTGACCTGATTATCTCAGATTTTTGAATTAATCGTCCATAAACATTGAATATCTCATTTCAAATTTTGACTTTTTATCTTCGATCATAACTTTTTGCCTGGGATTTCAACTTTTTATCTCAGAGTTTGACTTCTTATACTGAAATTAAAACTTTTCATCCTACAATCTTAAGTTTATATCTCATAGTTATATCTTTTGATCTAAATTTGGACTGTTTTAACTCAAAATAAAAAAAGACCTTTTTTTCTCATAACTTTGACTTTTTTCTTGAAATTGTAAATTTTTCCTAAAATTTTGACTACTTTTTTCCCCCTCAAAAATAAGACTTTTCTCATATTTTTGATTCACATTACCTTGAAATTTGACTTTTCAGAACAATCGATGATTCATCTCATAGCTTTGAATGTATACGACAGAATTTTGACTTTTTTTCAAGATCAAAATTTGACTTATTTCGAAATTTCATCTCTTTATCTTGACCAAATATCAGTCAAAAAAATATCTCAACAAAGCCAAGTTACCACTTTTAATTTTTCAACTTGTGGAAATAGCCTTCAATAGAAATAAAATCTCTGATCCCACTTAGAAAATATAACACACAATCCTTATTTGGTTGAATTTAATTGACTGAATTATTGACAAAAATCATGTTAGTATGAGGCTGTAGAGTTGTTCAATTGCGCTTTACAGTTTGACATTTTAACATCACCCTCTATGGGAACTGACTCATTTCTGGAGCCACCCCCCCTAGTGGAAGTTTTGGGAACTGCAGCTTCAGTCAGTTTCTGCCTCTGTGACATTTTTCAGTGCTGGATGTTGGTGCTTGAGTCTGAGTTGAGAGCTGTCATCAGCCTGAAAATAGACCTGAAGCCATTTCCTGCGGCTGTGACAGTGCGAGGGGAGACAGCAGAATAACAGTCATTACATTCTGATAAAGGCCGTAATTTCATTGCAGGAGGCAGGAGCAGAGTGTGTGTGTGTGTGTGTGTGATTGAGTGTGTGTGTGTGAGAGTGTGTGTGGTGAGCTCAGCCTCCAGGACTCCAGCATGCAGATGTCTTTATGTAAAGGCACGTTTGGATGCTCATGACTCACACTCAGTTTTCTAACGTTCCTGCTTCTCACAGAATATTTTCTCCTATAAACGTGTGAATCCTTTAACTTCTAACCACCAACGAGAAAACAAGCTGACCAGCTTTCACTGCTTTGGGGCTCAAACGTGACTCTAACCTTGCAAACTGCCTCTCACACCCATAATATTTTAATTTCATTTCATTTGTTTATTTATTCTTATTTCATAGTATGCATGAAAAATTATATAAACTTCATCGTACACAAATGATTAGGGGAAAAAAATTCATTCCATGCAAAAAAAGAACAGGAGTTGGTTAAAGCAGTGTTTCTCAACCTTTGGGTCGGGACCCCATGTGGGGTCATGAGATGATTTGTGTGGGGTCCCCAAGTCATTTTGGGAAAATTCTGACTAATATTAAACCACAAAATTTCAGGGGGGGGCTGTTGAAGTTGTTTCCTGCTTCATTATTTTTCCAAAATTTGTTGTAGCAGCTAAGTTTCTTTTCCTGAACGAGTTAAAAAAGCAATTGTTCATGAAATCGTTCACATTTTTACTGCAAAAACTGAAATTTGAGCAAGTGTTTGCCTTATCTTTAGTAAAAATTGCCTTTTTATTCTTAATATGAGCCACATTCAACTGACCGGTCCAGAAAACTATCTTATTTCAAGTTCTTAAGAGACAAAAAATGAGGTCTGAATTGCTTGTAACAATTTTTAAAAAATGGAGAAAGAAAAAAGTGTCTAAATTTAGACATTATTTGCATTTCAAGGAGCAAATTTTTCTCACTCCATTGGCAGATTTTTTTGACTTGTGAACTGAACATACTGTATTTCTGCCTGATAAAATTCATTAAGACTCCAAAAAAGCTCCTTACACAAAAATGGGAAGACAGAAATATATTATTATATATATTTATTCTTGAAATTGATGAATATACAAACACTTTTTAAAATCATCTTCAAGAGAGTTCCATTTTTTTACACCAGCCACATAAACTCACACTTGTTTTAAGGATATTTAAAATCATATTGTCTTCTACTTGTCAAACAATATTAAAAAAGGTTTTGAAGACCACATGTCAACAGGCAATGTTTAGCTTTGTGCATAATCAGTAATGTTTGTAAAGAAATTAAGTCTTTTAATCTTAATAGTCCTGACTTCAGAAACAGCTCATTAGTGTTTCATATTTCATTTTTTTTTCTTTCTTTCACTTTAACCCTCTGATGTATGAATTATGAAAGTCAGTGTCAGGATTTTTCCACTGAAAAAGAGTTTTCCATTTTTTTTTCACATATTTGTAACTGAGCATCCAACATAAAACAGTGTGAACTTAATGTAAATATGACTTTTTTTGTTTGACTTCTCTTTTCTGGGGTAATGTCATGAATAATTAATGCTTTGTGAAACATTTCAACTCTCTTTCATCCATTTTAACACTGCATAATTTATAGTTTATAAGCTTTTCACCCTCAAATGTTTGTCTATAACTTTTTTTTAAATATACATATATGTTTGGGAAAAAAATTCAAAACATTTTTTCAGGCCCTAAGAAGAATTAAAATATCCTGACATAGGCTAATATGAATTTCCACCACATGAACCATTGAATTTAGGGGTAAATAACTTTTTGATAGCTGTCCACTGTAGTGACTACAGGGTTAAAGTGCTGCAAAGAATTGGTGAACATTATGGGGTCAAAGTGCATGCATTTCAACGTAAAACTTGTTGTTGCACTGTTATAATTTGGTTGCACCAGCATAAAGAATGCAGCCACTTCATAAATAACCGAAACATCTCATGAGAGCGTCTCATACTCCAGATTTTACCGTGAATGTTGACAGTGTTTAGAGTTCAAGAGGCTTTAACAGCTACTTCCCGGCTCCTCTCGATGTGCACTCACCCTGCTCCTTCATTTCCCTCTGGACCTCACTGTCAGTGTGTGAACTTCTCTGAAAGCTGTTACCCAGCAGGCACTGGGGAAATCTAATGCCGCCTGCAGCACGGGACCCTTCTGAGAAAATGAAGGTTGAAGTGCAGAGATGTGGATGAGTCAATGAGGCGTCTGTACGCGGAGAAAGATCTGTTTCTTTTGTCTCTTTAAGTGGTGCCAGTGTGTGTCCGTGTGTGTGTGTTGCGGGTCTCTGACAGGTCCAGACATGTGTAAAGGCCGCTCGCCGGAGTCTCCATGGCGATGGCAGAGCGAGGAGGAAGAGCGGGGAGGTTTGTGAGGACCCATGTGGAGATCTCCATTGATCTGCTGGAAAGTGTAGATAGAGAGGATGATTCACACCACAGAGAAGACAGGAACAGAGAGAGGTGAGAGGATGAGAGGACGGTTCACAGAGGGATGACTTCAATTTACTCTTTAAAGCAAACATTTGTCAGGGACTAACTCAATTAGAGACACTCTGATGCTACAACTAAAGCTCTGTTTACACTCTTTGGTTTATCTCAGCACCAAGCACCTCTGCTCTGATGATGTTTGACTCTGGAAATGATCCACGGCTGTTTAGGCATTTAAGTGCAAAAAATGAGTCAGCAATTAACAATTAAAGTGAAATAGTGCAATAAAAGTTCAAGAGCACAGCTTTGAAACTCCAAAACCTGCACAAAAATTTGAATTCAAGGTTATTTTCTGTCAGATATACTCACTGTCATGACCTACGGATGGTCAATCAATCAATCAATCTTTATTTATGTAGCGCCAAATCATAACAAACGTTATCTCAAGACACTTTACAAAACATTAGCAGGTTGATACCTATTAATGTTAGAGTATTTAGTTATTTTATTAACAGAGACCCAACATCAAGACAGGATAAGGAGTGTTAACTCATCTTGATCCACCATGAGTGAAGCACTTTGCAGCAGCTTTTAGCAAAGTTACAGTGGCAAGGAAAAACCTCCCTTTAACGGGCAGAAACCTCGGACAGAACCAGACTCATGTTAGACAGACATCTGCCTCGACTGTGTTGGGGTGAGAGAGAGAGAGAGGGGGAGAGAAAGAAAGAGAGAGAGAGAGAGAGAGAGAGAGAGAAGAAAAATTGGAGAACTGTCAAAGCCACAGCAGCTGGAGTCAGGTCGTCCCACGTCAGCTGGTAGATCCACTCATGGTCTTTCTTTCTCTCTTTGAATGTGTTCGATTGTTGAGCTACATGAACAAAACCTCTCACAACACAACGCCATCACTGCTGAGGATGGACACAGTAATTTCTTTAACGATCCTGAGGGTTATGGAGCAAAAACGTCAAGTGGTAGATCCAAGATTAAGGTCGTCACTGGAGCCGACTGCAGCCCACTGACAGAGAAGAGCTTGAAGAACGTCTCCTTCCACTTAGTTGCCCATTTGGACTTTGACAGAGAGCATCATGGGACATTGAAAGGTGGAAGAAAGTTTGAGGAGTAAAAGTTGAACCTTTGGGCCTTATTTCTAATGACTCAATCCATAACACGATATCCACCTTTTCAAGATTCTTATACTTGCCTGCAAAAAGGCTGTCACCAGGAATTGGTTGAAAGTTGATCCCCCAAGTCTAACACAGTGGTTGAACATTGTAGACGAAGTATACCTTATGGAAAAAATAACTTATCATCTGCGGACTAAAGCTAAGACTCATGATCAACGTTGGAATAAATGGACTGATTACCTAAATAAGCGGTCAGGTGGAGATAACTGCTGAGCATGAGAAAAAATAAATATATATCGTGTATGTATCTGGTAACAAAATGGTATGTGTGGATTTGTGTGTGTTTTCATGTATGTATATATGTATATATACTTGCAAATGAATATATGTAGGTACATCTATGAAGTAGCCCCTTACTATTTATGTTTACATTTATGTTTGTTTACATTTACGTTTGTTTTTGTATGTTTTGTCACTTTTGTCGTGGTTTAAATTTGTCATAACATTGGAAAAAGGTAAATAAAAAGTTATTAAACCTAAAAAAAAAAAAGTTGAACCTTGATGGTCCTGATGGCGTCCAACGTTACTGTCATGACGAGGAGATCCCACTGAGATGGTTGTTCAGGGGCGCCAAACGGTGGCTGGTTATGCGGAGATGTTGCGCCCCGGCCTGTGTGCTAATGACTGGGTTTTTCAACAGGACGATGCTTCAGTTCACAATGTCTGCCTGACTAAGGACTTCTTCTTCTTCTTCTTCTTCTTCCAGAGGAATAATCTCACTTAATCTCGCAATAATCTCACAAGTTTACAAAAATGGACGTCAGTTTCAGACAGTGAACGTCAAACACGAAGCATCTTCACCACTTGGAGCAGCGTTCACACTCACCTCCTGGAAACACTCACATCAAACATCAACAAACTAAATGAATGAAGTGATCAACAAGAACAGTGGAGCTCCTCATTAATTACCAACTCATTTTATGTCTGTCTCCCATTTCTTCTTTTTGCATTTTGAAACTCTACTTAAAACCTTTTTAGGTTCCAACAGAGCAAAATGTCAACTGGTGCAAATTGGTCTTAAGGTTTTGATCAGGTGTGTGTCACAGGAGCCACATTTAGGAGAGAAATAATGTTATAAAACGAAATAAAACAACAAACTACAAAGATTTGTTTGTGTTCTATTTTTCAATGAGGGTGAAAAACAGAAGATGCAAAGCGAGCAGCAAAAAAATGAGAACAGCCTGTTTTTAAAGCCCCACATCCTTTGTGTGTGTTCAGTGTGTGTGTGTGTGTGTGTGTGTGTGCTGTAAATGTTCCCCTCTCAGACCTCCATAAATCACAGTACTTTATGAGCAGCTCCATCCCTCCCTCTAACCTCTCTCTCTCTCCCAGTTTCTCCACATCCTCGCTTTCAGGTAGAAACTCTGTTGCCATGGTGATTTCCATCACTGTTCCAGCTACAGCAGGATGAGGAGGAGAGACGGAGGGAAGGAGGGAGGGAGGGAGGTGTGTTATATTTACATTCCTGAACATTTGCGTCGTCTGTTTCTGCGAGCGTTTCTCTTCCTGACAGCACCGCTCTCCTCTCTCCATCACTCCTCTGTCACCGTCCAACACATAAAGATTTATTGATCATCAATATCTTAAAATTATGTCTTTCCCCATCAGTGTCGTAAACCATTCTGACTGCACTTAGCTGCACTTAGAAAAATGCTCCCTCATCCCTGAACACAGGGTTTTTCTTGGCCTGTTTCCTTCACAGCTTTAAAATGTTTTTTTTTTTTTCACACGTTGACAATTCTTGACTCAGCTTAGTCATGAGCTTGTGGAGTTTTGGTTGTGGTTCTCATCTCTTTATAGGTAAATATCTCAATCTCTCTCTTCCTCTCTATTTTTCTTCCTAGACCATGTGAATGACAGACATTAGATGACAAGAACTTTTCCCGTCTTGTGCAAAAGATCTTAAAACTGGACCTGTGCAGTTGCTTTATCCTCAACCTGCAGCTCTCTCATCCTTACGGTGTGGCCCCTACAAGTATTTAATTTTTTATATGTTTGTTAGTTTTTTAAATTGTAATTCTAAACTTGAAGATTATAGTGATCTTGTAGCATTTAAGAGACTGTGATGACACCAAAATAAGTATTTTCAAATGCTAATCCCTTGCTTCTCGCTTGGGACTGGTCCGGTCAATATTGGACCAAGTGAAATTGTTTGTCAATGGAGCTTGGCAAGATGGAGCTGCAGGATTTCAGAAAAGGAATCCATCTGCTCTGTGAGGTTAGGTCCCCGACCCCTGGGGCAGAACCAATGACTGCATATAGAATGGACAGCGTGCTTCCGCCTGTCACCGTTCTACGTTTTTGAAGCCAAAAAACCCCGTTTCTCTAGCCGCCATTGTGCAGCCAGAGTCTGCGCAGTAGAGAACTTCCGGTGAAGCCAAGTAAAAAAGAGAAATAAAAATATTTATTTCTACTTCTTCAGAAGGTTTAGTCTCCTTTTGGCTCTTTCCCGAAGTTTCTTATATCCCCGATAAAAACTACACACGAACGGCAGCTGTCAACTATCGTAAAACGAAACTTATATCGCGGGTTTTAACGTCCAATAACTAATGAGAAACCAACTTCTCAGAAAAAAAACACCCGAACACCATGCAGCCAAATGACATCGTCATACTACCTTAGCGTAAAGATGAGAGAAACGTTTCTACCAGGTATCGTAATTTTTTAAAGTTTTCCCGGCTCATATCTGGAATACATGGGGAGGCGGGGCTTATGACCTATACTGCAGCCAGACACCAGGGGGCGGAGCATCTGCTGGAGGCTTCAGTTTGAGCCGAACGTCGTTACGTCCACTCATTATACAGTCTATGGGCAGAACAGGCAGAATGTTTGGGACATGAAAAACAAACAGAGAAAAGAAAGTGAGAAAGAAGTGTCGTCTTAGACCACTGCAAGACAGAACAAATCCCATCATAGACCGGGAACAGGCTGAGATCATCCGCTCAGAGAGAAACAGATACCAATGTTGAGGACTAGGGCCTTACATTCTGTTATACCGAGGACAGTGTCCTACAATTATCACACAACAGGGGGCATTTCATACTTTTTATCCTACAGTCGACCATAAACCTGCAAACTCAAAGACTGACCTGAGTCTGCTGTGTATGTTTGGAGCCAGTGGTGTGCACAGTGTTGGAAACCAAGTCTTCCCTGGGAGCCAAAATATATAGAAGTGCCCTTTTGAGGTGCCAAAATGCAGACTGTATGTACTTTTTATTTTCCCATGCCCGTCAAATGTCTGTGTGTGCCACTTTTGGAGCAGATTAGCACATTAGAAGCCGGTGACTCTAAGGCGTGTCAGTCTACATTTCTTCCCTCACTACCTGTTAATTTTTTTCCTATAAAAACACCTGTGACATGAGAAACTCAACATGACACTTCATCACATGCCAGCTTCTGCCTGTGATGGTTTTAACCTTCCCTTTCTGAGTGGTGAGCGGTGTGACATCACTTCCTGAGGTACCGAGGAGACGTGCTCCGCCCAAAATGACAGTTTGGTGGTTGAAGCACAAATGTGTTGTGACAGATTGTTACTCTGGGATGTGTGATGGAGGCATCCAGCAGACAGAGGAGAGCACGTAAGATGAGTCAAGTGATGCGCTCACAATATGAACGTCTGAGCGAACACGCCGCTCAGACCTGATGTGACGTCTGCTTTCCCAGCGAAGGGAGAAAAAACAGCACAGAGACGACTTTTTTTCTTCACAAACAAAACAGGATTTAAATGATTCTTCTCTGTCTGGATGCGTTTTTCTTCCTGACAGAGTCATTTCTCAGAGCATGGAGGTTATAATCTGTATTCTTTAAGGCTGTCACAATCCCTCAGCTTTTTTTAAACTGAGCACTTTCCCCGTCAGAATGAAAATGAGATGCATGAAGCGTCAGTCAATCAGGATACATGTCAGCAGGACATCGAGCCTGCTGCAGAAATAAACCCTCAGAAAAAAAATAAGGAGCTGCACAGATCGTTCCAGAGCTGTGGTGGTGGATAAAACCTCGGAGGACTCATCAGCTCAGACCACAGTCTCCTCTAAATCACTTATTTAACTGATGAATTACATAAAACCAGCATCAAAATACAGTAAAACCCACATTCCAGTCTATGAGAAATGAACAAAAATAGATGTTTTCTGCAAATTCTCTGCTAATACAATAATATCTCCTCACTTTTCCTCCGTATTACCATTTCCAATCCTTAATACCAATAACTTTCTTATCTTTTAGCCAGACTATAGTTGGAAATGTTTGTTTGTTGGTCAGCTGATCCTCCTCTTTGGCACAGACTAGTCGGGTGGTTTTCCCATGAACTGTGGTATGTTCACGGTGACTATTCCTCCTCATCCACTCGGTGGCAACACTGACATGAAATTATAAACATATTCAGTATTTATGAGATATTCTGTTGTGTAGGAAATCTCCTGAGACAGTTGAGCATGTGCTGTGTCGTTCGGAGTTTTATGATTGACACAAGATGAAGGTGATTGAAGGACCAGTAAAAACTTTATGAGTGATCTCTCAGTGTCTGTGGTTGAGTCAGACTTTCCTGGGAGAACACAAATCTATTTATGGCACCAAGACCAAAAATTTCTATCTGGCATCAATTTTAGCATCAAGAAGACACTGGGGCTAAACTGTCTGGCAGAAAAAGGAGAGTGAGAGTGATAAAACACAAACTAAAAGCTAAAAGAGAGATACCGAAACAAGCTGGAAGTGTTGGGCACTTGTGACCCATATACAGCACCGGATTTGGTATTTCAGCAATTACACACTGCCAGGTCCTTGCTGACAATGAGCAAAGTATTACTGGACAAAAGTTTTAAACTGCCTCGACAGATTAAAAACTTTTTTTATTTGACAAAGTTTTTTTTTTTGTTTTTTTTTTAAATGTCTAAAAATTAAATAATGCCACAGTGTATGCCCTCAATTTTAGCTAGCTAACATTAATTCATTCTGATCACGGCAGTTGGCAGTCAGGACAACAAACCACATCAAACACGTAGCATTTAGCTCCGTAAAGATCCGATTCATAGCTAAAACTATGATGATTAATAAACAGATAAATACACGTTTGTTCAATTGACTGAGGCTTGAGTATTAATCACTACTTGCCGCTGATGAAGTGTTCACTACAGATACGCGTGTATTTGGAGGGCTGCCATGGTTTGTGCTCCCCAGGGACAGAGTTGCTCTTGACAGCGCTGATCCAGAGATTTCTCCTCTCAGGGTTTTCTTTTTCGGACGGAATACGATAAAAACACAATTCCGGCTTTCCCTACCGATGGTTCGCACATCTGACCGCACAACAGCTGTCCGGCATTGTGATAAATGTTACTGTTTTCTTGCGTGTCCTATAGCGGTTTTAGGCTGTAGGTGGCGGGCAAGCGTAATGTTTTGCCCTCCAGGGGGGCGTTCCTTAGGGAGCGTGACGTCACATGAAAGCTATGAATTGGCTTATAGCGCGCATGAGGCACCTAGCCTTCTTATAAATATCCATGACTGAGAGTAGGTCCATTTATTTTACAGTCTATGGTGGAAACAAGGAGGTGCGCCCTCTAGTGGAGGCTCTGTTTCATGTCTACACTGATGTAAAGGACTCATGAGAGTGCGTTGGTTGTAGCAGTTAAATAGTTTAAAACATACATTTCAGTTTTTATGCCGCAGAGGGAGCGTGAATTAGCTATTTCTTGTTAATTAAAATCCTTTAGAATAACAACTACGAGCTAAAGCCTCTGCTCCGTGTTGCCTCATTATGAGCACACAGTGGTTTATTAGTCTCTTGACCTTGTTTTGGCGCAATCTTGCATGACTGGTTTGTTGAGTTACTGAGGAGGAGACGCTCCAAACCCCCAAACACGACAGGGTGATGTGTGTGCATGTTGTGACAGCGAGTTACTCCGAGTTATTTGACCCACGGAGACAGAGGAGAGCATGTAAGACGAGTTAACTGATGCATTTACAGCATGAAGAGGAGAGCGAACATACTGCTGAGACCAGATCTGACCCCACAGAGACTCGACTCTCCTGTCTGTGAGAGGAAGACGCTGGGACAAGCAGAGTTTAGCATTTAGAGTCACAGCATTACAGTTTAAGTTTCCTCTAAACGAAGAGGAGCCAGCACGGTGAGAAATGGTGCAGAGGAGAACATTTCTCAGCGTCGTCGTGTAGTTAATGTGTCTCTGTGTGAGCTCGCAGATATTTCCTCAGTCGACAAACACCCAGCGATTAAAAGTAACTATTTCCCCGTCAGAATGAAAATACATGAAGTGACAATCAATCAGGATGAATGTCAGCAGGACGTCGGCCCCCGTGCAGAAATAAACTCAGAGAAAATGAGGAGCAGCAGAGATTGTTCCAGTTCATGGAGCTGAGGTTGGATAAAGCTCAGTGGAGTCATCAGCTCAGACCACAGTCTCCTCTAAAGAAGTTAAATTAAGAAAATTACATTAAAATTATATCAACTCAGGGATCCACTCATTCCACAGAAACAGAGTTAATGAAAAAGAGACGTCACAAGAATCCAAAAGTTTTGCCACATTCTTATTTCTACTGAACAGCCAGTTATGAGGTAATTAGCATATTATATAAAAGGGCCATAGAAGGGCAGAAAAGGGAAAATTGATCAATATGTTTAATTAAAAAAGCCAATTAGAAAGTGTTGATGTTACTTACTATGGCTGATACAGAACAATATTTACTGGTTCAGGAACAAAACTGTTTGGTTCTAACTGGTTCCAGAATGTAAATTTTCAAGTGGGACCCAAAACTGACCATGTAAAAATACTGTTTCTGTTTGAAAAATAAAACGTGAAATTCTGGTTCAAAGTCCTACATCTTTAAAGAAAGAAATTTAAAATGTCTGTCTCGATCCTGAATCCACATTTTTATGCAGATTTTTTCTCCTTTAGTGTTACAGTCAGTGTTATTGGAGTCTTACAAGTTGGTGAATGGCACTGACAGATATTTAAAGGATATTTATGCAACATACAGGACAACAAAAGCGAACATCGTCCTAAAGTAAAAACATGAAACTGAGCTGCAAAGAGCTGGAAGTGGAGCAGAGATCTGATAATAGGACGTGAAGCATTTTGCTGCAAGAAAGTGAATAATTTTGCATTTCTCTCGCCTGAGGGCAGCTGTGTTTTAATACGATAAGCTCCTAAATATCTCCCCAGTGGTGCACGGAGTGTGACTGTGAAAGTGTGTTTTAAAGGAGGGTTACAGGCTTCAGGGGAGACACTGTGTTGATTTAAGTTAATACAACATGTTGTACTCATGATTTAAAGGGCTAGTCCACTGCTTTAAACCATCTAAAAAGAAAAGTGAGTTGAAACTCTGGAGGAAATGGTTTTATAAAATGACACGAGCTGTAAATCCATCTTTTTTTTTTCCTGTGCAAATCCAACTGTGTTTGATGTCACTTCTTTTCCCGACAGGTGTTTTCATCATGACGCTCTGAATGCACAGAGGTCGTTTTCTTTTAACTCTTTCTCTTCTTGAAAGCGGCTCACACACACACACACACACACACACACACACACACACACACACACACACACACAACACATCCCCGTTCCCACCCCCAACATCCCCCAATTACCCCTCCAGCTTCCAGCAGCAGCAGCAGCAGCACTCCACATCCCCTTGCACTGAAATGGGCCAGTTGCTATGGAAACCCCATACAGCAGCATATTATTCCCCTGTCAGGATTCAAAGGAGGATCAATTAGTGATGATGTCACTGCGTCAAACCCGACCGCTTACATCTGATCACGATTCCTTCAGAGCGGACAGCGAGAGGCCTGTGTGTGTAGTTGTGTGTATGTGTGAGACACATGAGTGTGTATGTGTGTGTGTATGTGTGTGTTATTTCAAAGACACAGTGATCTGAGAGTGAAAGCGAAGTAGAAAAAGCGAAGGATTGGTTGTGTTGTGTGCAGCTCGGGGTGGAAGATGAAGGCAGACTTGAGTCACCACTACACAGTGTGTGGGAGGGCGGCATGAGAGCAGGATGAGGAACACAAGCGGAATGAAAATCACTGACATTCAACACGAGGGTGAGATAGAGAGCACAACCAAAATATCTGAGGATCTACTTAAGACTGTGAAAGTCCGGCTGCTATGGTATCAGGACTTTACTCCATGAGCAGTGTGGTCAAAAACAACTTGGGGAGGGCAACTTTATCTTAGTAAACCAAAGACTTCCAACTTCACCAGAGAGGTGTTACTTATTTTAAGATGTTTCTCTGCTCTTCTTCCAGCCTTCTGTTTTATTTTATTTCAACTTCCTGTGGGATCTCATAGATGTGTTCTTTCCAAACAAATTTGCATTTCATGGGCGAGATGTTGAAGACAGGAGAGTTAAAACAGTATATTTTTAGATCCCTTCTTCTTCACAGTAAGTAGAGAGAAGAAAAATCTGTAAGTCTGGCATCAGAAGGAGTGAAAATCTGTGAGAAATTCAAGTGAAATAGATACAAAGCGCTGACACATTTTGTTTTTAAGGAGTGTCAGAGTTACAGTCCTGGAAAGATGCAGCGTTTATATCCTCCTCTGTTTGTCTCTGACATCAGTGACTGTTGTTAGGACAGCAGGAACATCACACCTGAGAGACAGCACACTCTAACAGGATGTTTTTTTAATGGATGTTGCCCTCAGTTTTAACGAGCCACCACTCTCACGTCTGCTCACAGGGACGACTCAGCTTCAGGTGATGAGATGTTCAAGCTCAAAGTGCTGCTGATTGGTTCTTGGCAAGACCAAAGGAACATCTTCTCAGCATTTCTCACCTTGCAACCTTTTGCTTTCCAGAAGCCCTCAGCGAGTCAGCTAAGATGCTTTTAGGCTGCAGGAACTAGGGTCGAGATTCAGGCCCCATTTTTACATCAACATTTGCCAAAAACCACCTTTTATGTGCCTTGGTACTCTGGCTTTTTTTTTTATTCTCTTCGTTGGGGTTTTTCATTTTTAACGTCTTGGTTCCCGCTGTCAATCACTCGTACAGTAACCAATGGCCTTACTGTTCACACGAAGCCTGCCGTAGCGAAATAGACTGCCAAAAAATGATGTTTTTGTCCCACGTGTTTGTACCTTTTCACAGAGAGAGCAAAGTTGACTACAAAGAAGACACTGAGCACTGAAACAGCTGGTTTTGTTCGTATGAAGTCGTCAGACTAGATTGTGGAAAATGAGGATGCATCTGCTACTGTATAGTCACGTGAGACTAAAAACTCTCCAACTCCTTCAAGGTTTTACCTAAAATGCTCAAATTTCACCTAGATGTAGATGAGAAGGTGTAGAAGTGATGTGGTGGATGTTGTATGTCTGACATGAAGCATCTTGAAGTTAATGATGTCCAAAAATTGGTTATAAAAAATGGGAGTGGAGAATAAAAAAAGTGTTTCCGTTGCATTTATCCTGATGTAGACTTTAGCTACATATTAAAAACATTACATTTTCTGGAGCAAGAGTCTTGAATCTTTCAAATGAGGTGCCAGTGATGAATTTTGACCATATGGTTCTACAGTTATAAGCTCTGAAACACAGCATGGTAAATAGGTCAGAATTGGGTAAGAACTATACAAAGCAAAACAACGCAATAAATCTTTATCATAAAATAAATAGATAAAAACATAGAAATTGAAAAAGAATAAAATATATGCTTAAACATATAAACATGCACATATAAACATGCATTGGCAGATGAGATTTAAATTACCGTATGTATTAAACAACATCCTCCAAGTCTGACATCCTCAAAGAAAAAAGAACCTATATATATATATAAGCTGACTTCCTCCAAGGTTTGAGGATGTCAGACTTGGAGGTCAAAAGGTCAAAATTCATCAGTGACACCTCATTTAAAAGATTAAAGCCTCTAGTTTCAGAGAATGTCATGTTTTTATATGTGGCTTAAGTCCACATCAGGATAAATGCAGCTCAAACACTTTTTTCCCTCTTCATTTTTTTATAACCAATTTTTGAACATTGTTAACGTCAAGATGCTTCATGTCAGACATAAAACATCCACCACATCACTTCTACACCTTGTCATCTACATCTGGGTGAAATTTGAGCTTTCTAGGTAAGACCTTGAAGGAGTTACAGAGTTTTTAGTCTCAGGTGACCAAACACCAGCAGATGCATCCTCATTTTCCACAGTCTAGTCTGACGACTTCATGCTAACAAAACCAGCTGTATCAGTGCTCAGTGTCCTCTTTGTAGTCAACTTTGTTCCCTCTGTGAAAAGGTGCAGACCTTGACTTTATATTTAGAAATCTTAGATAAATATTCAGAATCAGGACATTTATTTAAAACATGCAGCTATAACATTTAAATATAATATTTGACAAACAGATTTCACAAATATTTCTCTAAATATGCATAAAAAGTGATGTTTTAGAGCTAAATGTCGAGAATGTTGTTATTTGTAGTGTGTGCAACTTTACAATCACCCCCCATAAGAGAGATGGTTCAATCAGGATGAGCTAAGTTAGGCACTCACTCCTCTTATTTAAACATATACCTCAAAATGTGCTAAACCATTTGGATGAGGAGAAAGTTAAAGAGCTAAGAACATATACTATCCTCGTTTATTTTGAAGGAGTGAATAAAGAGATGATGGTCGCTCTCCATGGTCCTGATCTCTATTTGCATCTGGTGACCCCCAACACTGACCTCTGGACCACACACACAACCATCCCCATGACTCTGAGCTGCATCTGCAGAGACTGGATCCTCCATAACTCGGTCATGTCTCCCATCGATCATAGAGAGAGGAGGATATATGCTTCTCTGCGCGCATGTGTGTGAGAGCTGGTGTGTGTAAGAGAGAGAGAGAGAGAGAGAGGGAGGAGAGGGAGAGAGGGTTAGTTGAAATGCGCGGTGCATTCTTCTGTGGAGGGCGAAGCGAGCAGCCATCCGCAGGGCACAGCTCGAAATATTAATCCAGCCTCCACAGCGCGTAAGGAAACCTCTCAATACACACACACACACATACATACACACGCACACGCGCACAGAGCGTTTTTCTGGAAACAACTACTTTGTCGCGTTTTTTCGGGACTCGGGAGGAAATCTCGAAACCTTTTCCTTCCTCCTGGGGCTGGAAGTTGTGTTGCCTGGAGCCTCCGGGGGGAGTCTTGTCCCCTCGCAGCCCCGTTGGGGGGTTGGTGTGTCCCCCTGCGGAGTGCGCAACGCAGGAGCTGCATTTAGCGGATGCGATACAATGGTAAGACGAAACGAAAACTCATGAATTAGAAGAGTGATGTCTTGAATTGAGCTTGTGTGTTGATGTCGGAGTCGGGGTGTTTAGGGGAGGGGGGCTGGGACGAGCATGCTGGGGGGTTTTGCTGCATGAGTCGGCTGGGCTCAGTGAGGAGGTTCCCTTCCCCTCTGTGGCTCCTCATGGCGCACAGTTTGCACAATTACTGCAGACTGCAAACATTAAGGAGCCAATATGAGATTAGAGGGAAACA